>JARQZK010002189.1:250000-545000 GCA_030704885.1 Cynegetis impunctata
ATAAACATGATAGTCGCTGCAGTAGTTTTATTGAATTGTCAAAACACTTCGTTCTTATATTAACTACACCATAAACTTCCCTATTCATGATTCATATGATGCGAGTCAACATGTTGTGTTCAAATTTTCATAGGTAATCAAAATATAAACAATGAAATAGATAAACTGACTCAGCTGACAATGTATTTTATATTGTATGAAGTGTTTAAAGCAATGCTTTTGTTTATAGAATTGGAACTGAGTACACAATGTGTTGTGGAAATGGAAAAGGACCAAACAATACTTCGGCAGCCAAGTGCTTCGGAGAAAATGGAAAGGTACGTCTGATTCAAGTTCCGTATGTTTGTGTAAACTGTAGTAAACTTAATACTCCAAAACCAATAACATTAACATATATTATCGAAGTAGATGCAAGCTCACGATAATTCTATAAATTTTTGGTTGTATCTAGACACTGATGATACCAAGCTAGTTAGTCGAGTATGTTAGGTACGCTGGCTAGTATTTGGGAGGTCTCGGGTTCAAACCCCGGGGCCGACTGGTCTGCCATGAGTTTTTTTCAGAGGTTTCCTCATGGTAATGTAAGTCACTGCTTGCAAACTTATAAGGCGAATGCTGGGCCAGTATTAATCCTCTGAACCCTACCCAAACTTCCTATGTTCCATAAATATCCCGTCTCACCTATCCTTAATGCACTTGTACATACAAGTGTATCCTCTGATCTGGCTGAAGGAGTTAATCCCAAACTCAAGCTGCCCGCCTCCTTGACACATACTTCAGGGAGGAATGAAACACGTGTGTTTCCTTTTTTTAGACACTGATATAATGGTTGTTGTGAACGAATCGATTTATTGAATTGTACCTTGTCGAAAATTATATAAACTGTGAGCTTTGGAATTGTCAAAAATAAAAGCTTTTGGGCATATTTAAATGAGCGCTTAAGAGGTTTGGATATCTTTCAATAAATTTTTATTTACAAGTAAGTCATTTATTATCATGAATTATGAGATTTAATAATTTCTTAAAAAGTTGGTTATTATAATTTTATGTTAAAAGTGTACATGATAATAAATTATTTTGATAATAGAAATGTATTAATAAATGGTATTATGTGATCATTCACAAATAATAGTATTCAGCTTTCAATTAATGGAAATATTGTTTTATGTATTGGTTTGGCTGTTTAGCAACATATGTGGACATTAAACAATTTTTCTGATTCATTGTCATTAAACTAATCCCTAACGATAAGAAGCTGAATTTTTTATGCTAAAAAATTTATTTTCAAACTTAAATAATTGGTCTTCGTGAAATACTAAAAAAATTTTAAATGTTACAGGAAGCAGGTTAAAACTTTTGCGTTCGACCATTGCTTTAATTCTGTGGATCCAACAAAGGAAAACTTTGCATCTCAGACAGTTGTTTTCGACTGCCTTGGAAGAGATATTCTTGAAAATGCGTTTCAAGGGTATAATGCCTGCATATTTGCCTATGGTCAAACAGGTAAGTTGATCTAACAATTTAAATGAAATAGTAATTAAAATATACGTTCTTCAATATATTAAGTAAAAAAAAACATTGGATGTTCTGAATTGCTACTGTTTCATCTATGCATCAATTAATCGAAAAGCTATCTTCATAGTGATACATACTGTTTATTATTAAGTTATGTATATACAGCATACAGCCAATGTTTAAAATATAAAATACAAGGTTTAACACAATACACACATATACGTCTGATTATTTATTATAACAACTCTTGCAAACATTTTGTCATTAATTTTTTCTGTCTTATTTCTACTGTTTTTTTTTTATTAAAATAACAAGCTTCTTCGTGTCATTTATTGTTCATCTTTGTAAAATGTATAGTAATAATTTTGAAAAATTATTTTAAAATTCTCAATTCTATGTATAATATCTATCGATCATAGAGGAATAGAGGGAATTTTGAACTAACCCCTGCAATTTCTTTGGATCAAGGTATTTGAGAAGATTCATAAAACTTATCTATGTAATTGGTGTGAAATATTGTATTACGTCATCAAAGGGTAGGGTCACGGTATCGAATAAAAAGTATCGATACTGTACTCATGAGTAGTATCGAAAAAAAAGTATCGTGCTCATGAAAGTATCGAAACAAAAGTATCGATACTTCAAGGTATCGAGTATTTTTATTAAGGTATAATGCGCATGCGCACTCAAATTCAAGTGGATGTCATTCAGGAGTGTTTTTTAGCAGATTAAATTAACACACAGACACAGCACAAAATAATAGTTACTAATGAGTAGTTTTAGACTACACTTGAAGAAAACAAATAATAATAATAATTAATAGCAGAACAAGTGAACACTGTAAACAGGTAACTACACATAAGAGTACTAGAGACCTAGAGAGCAGGAGCAGGAGGGCGATTTTTACTTGGGTTGTCTACTTATACAATTCGACAACCGTGTATCGAGTATTGTGATATTATTCTATTATTCAGTATTCTTTGAATGATTCGAATATACATTCAAAGAAGAAGATAACATTATGTTTGCTTATTAGCATGGTTGTCAACTTATATAATAAGTAGACAACCAATAGCAAGTACGCAAGTAAGATTTGCTCACTAGATGGCGTTGCCATAAACATGAAACGTAAACCAAAGTTTTATGTGAGTAATTTCGAAGATTTATTCGATACGATACCGGTCAAAAAGTACTCATTCAAGAAAAGTATCGGATAGAAAGCATCGAGTACAAAAGTATCGGTATCGAAAGGAAAAGTACTCGATACCACAAAGTATCGATACTTTTTTAGCGTCCCTATCAAAGGGCTAACACGACCGTGTCTTCCTCTTTTTTTTATAATATTTCATTTATTTTTTTTTTTTAACTCGAGGGACCTACAGTTTAACGCCGATTCCGAACGGCCAATGGGCTTGTAAACCATCTACATTACCCAACACTCAATCTCAGAATTAGAACCACTAAATTCAGGACATACACAACGCCCAAGAGCAAGGTGGGACTCGAACCCACATCCTCGGTCAACAAACGGTACAAGGCGGTACTCGCTCACCGCTGGTCTACCGAGGCCCCTTTCATTTATTTACAATATTCAGTTTCTTCTTAAATGAGTTGTTTTTCTTATGAATTAATATTTTGTCTATTTTACTGTTGGAATTTATATTTTCTTTATGCTTCCACAATTTGCCAAGATAGATTATATTCTTCTGATGTAGGGCCTCATAAAGAGAATTGTGTGTGAAGTGGATTTTTGGAGTGGATCATCTTTATTTTAGGAAGACTTTTTCCTTTCAGCTACTGTAACATTATGTAATGTATCGGTGTCTATATTCAAGAAGGGGATGGCATATGATTTTGCATATTTGATTGGTCATGGAGATGTGTAAATAAAAATGTTTGTGTATGGTGGATTTTTCAATGTATTATAAAAATTTTTCATTGTATAACTAGGTTAAAAAATTACAGAATATTTTCGCGATTATTGTAATATCAGTTATTGATTATGTTGTTCTGGTAGTAGTCGCACTATCACACAAAAAATCGACGTTGTTTCAAAAACATTGTGCTGGGATCTTGAAACTCATAATTTTATCTACAACAAATTTTTGTTGACAACTTATTTATGTTTATTCTGTTCAAGGTTGACAAAATGTTCTCTGTTTACTAATCCCATAAACTGTCCTCTTTTATTATACTAGGGCATGAAACTGAATACTCCTCATTGGGGACTCAATTTATGACATTGTCCATTACAAGTTCCCATTTATGTTAAAAAGCAGGTGTGGTGGGCATGAAAAATCAATATTTTATTATGACTATGTTAGACGATTCGCGTCGGACTTCTATGTGTTCCCCTGGAATATAATTCAAGAAATTGATCGATTCGAATTCTCTGACGTGCATTAAAGGAGTAAATCAATTTATTTAGTGTTTGAAACTTGTTGAAAATCTCAGATGGAGGTCAATTCCCGATGCAACAGCTGCCGCGTTATATTGACAAATTGCCAAATTAAGAGTTTTACAGTAGTATTTTCTGCTAGGTCGGTAACATTGTTCTTCGCCGCATTCGTTATTTCTCCAAATTAAAATTTATGAAATTTTCTATGGAGGCCTCTCGAATTTTTTTAATCGATTTGGTTCGCCGAAAAACTAAAGTGGATGAAATTTTGTCTCTATTATCCTTTTATTAGTGGTATGTAAAAGGAAACAAAAATAAGTGGTAAATGCGACCTCAGTGATGGAGCTTTTTAGTTGTATGTCCTCCGAAAATAATGAACGATTGCGTTGCGGGAGTAGTTTTTTCAGCCATTTTAAAAGTTCTAGGCCACAATTTTCGATGATGTCTGATGTATTTATATATATATATATATATATATATATATATATATATATATATATATATATATATATATATATATATATATATATATACAGGGTCCATAACTTTCCACCCCGAATTTTGAGCTTTGGGATGGAATAACGAAAAAAATAATTTTGTTGAAAGGGGGACAAATAAGGGTGTTCAATTGAGTTTGATATCACTACCCCTCTAGCCGCAACCCCTAACAGCTCTCATTTTTGAATAGGGAAAAGGGTTCGAGCAGCACCTTGTTGGAAAGGCAATTCAATTTCCTGCATGAGTGTATTTTTTTCATCGCTTTATTATTATACAGAGTGACTCAGTATTGCATCAATAACTTCCACACGCCGAATTTGGATCTTAGAGATGGAAAAAACGCTCGGACGGGTCAAAAAATGAATTCGATATCACTACCCCTCTAGCCGCTACCCTAACAGCAATTATTTCAATTCAAACGAAAGCACACGATTTACTTTGTGAATATTGTTTTCACGTTTTCAGTTATTGTCTCGGTTTCTGCATTTTCAACATGTGTTTGGCATACGCGTAGTGATCGAGAAATTTCAAAAAAAGTCGGCGATAACAACTTTCGTTGATATTGAGATGGAGAAGCTGTTTGAAAATGAGAATTCATTTAGTTATTTCAGACTTTTTAAAAAAATGAGAGCTGTTAGGGGTTGCGGCTAGAGGGGTAGTGATATCAAACTCATTTGAACACCCTTATTTGTCCCCCTTTCAACAAAATTTGACCCGTCCGAGCTTTTAATCGCTTATTAATTATTATACAGAATGACTCAGTATTGCATCAATAACTTTCACACGCCGAATTTGGATCTTTGAGATGGAAAAAACGCTCGGACGGGTCAAATTTTGTTGAAAGGGGGACAAATAAGGGTGTTCAAATGAGTTTGATATCACTACCCCTCTAGCCGCAACCCCTAACAGCTCTCATTTTTTTTAAAGTCTGAAATAACTAAATGAATTCTCATTTTCAAACAGCTTCTCCATCTCAATATCAACGAAAGTTGTTATCACCGCCTTTTTTTGCAATTTCTCGATCACTACGCGTATGCCAAACACATGTTGAAAATGCTGAAACCGAGACAATAACTGAAAACGTGAAAACAATATTTACAAAGTAAATCGTGCGCTTTCGTTTGAATTGAAATAATTGCTATTAGGGTAGCGGCTAGAGGGGTAGTGATATCGAATTCATTTTTTGACCCGTCCGAGCGTTTTTTCCATCTCTAAGATCCAAATTCGGCGTGTGGAAGTTATTGATGCAATACTGAGTCACTCTGTATAATAATAAAGCGATGAAAAAAAATACACTCATGCAGGAAATTGAATTGCCTTTCCAACAAGGTGCTGCTCGACCCCTTTTCCCTATTCAAAAATGAGAGCTGTTAGGGGTTGCGGCTAGAGGGGTAGTGATATCAAACTCATTTGAACACCCTTATTTGTCCCCCTTTCAACAAAATTTGACCTGTCCGAGCGTTTTTTCGTTATTCCATCCCAAAGCTCAAAATTCGGGGTGGAAAGTTATGGATGGCCCACCCTGTATATATATATATATATATATATATATATATATATATATATATATATATATATATATATATATATATATATATATATATATATATATATTTATATATATATATATATATAAATGAGTTTAAATTTGGTATCTGGGATGTTTATCGAAGCAAAACGAAACTATCATTTTATTAATATAAATTTGGGTGAATTTCTCCAACCGCCGCCATTTTTACGTAGATATTTGTGTTTTCATTTATATATTTTCCGGTGATATCTCGACTGGCTCCCTCCAAACCAAACGAGCTGAAACTTGTCATATGGGGTTGTTTACGAGTCGGAACTAAACTATCCAACTTAGGGTAAATTTTGCCAACCTCCGCCATTTTTCGTAGTTTTCGATAATTTGCTCTACTCCAGAGCTTGTGCAGATTGAGTTTCAGGGTTGAAACTTGATACGTAGATTGAGTTCATGTTGAAATTCGTTCCTCGGCCGCGATGCACTTCGCGGAGACTTCCACTCGAATCGCATCAGGACGCGATGCAATTCGCGCGAAAAATACGACCTTAGTGACGGAGCTCTGCTGCTCACGTATTTTTTCTCTTTTACGATAGAGTGACGTTGTGTAGCGTAATGTTATATTTCAAAGAATTATTTGAATAATGACTTTGATCATACTCATGATTATCGAAAAGTCCGCTAGTTACCTTAGTCAATCAGTCAAACGGCCGTCTGTTTTCTTCCTTGTATTTAGGAAATGGGTTTATCTCCCAATATCCAAAACTTCGAATATGTGAAGGATATTCCAGAATTGATATGAGCTGTAGCTCACATTCTGGGAGAAGTGGTACTGGCACGACATATTTTTTGCTATGGAATGGTAACACTATTCAGTGGAAGAAATAATGTTGAAAAATTTTAAGGTAGTTAGTTATTAAAATCACGATATTGTTTATCGTGACTACCGTAGTATATTTCCAGTTGAATGCTGTACATTTCTGTTGTATGAAATTTTTTTATTCCTGGCATAGTGGAAAAAGTGTAATTGCGAGTTCCATGAAAGTTTTGTCATTATAATAGAAAATAAATTATGAAAAACAAGAAACAAATTCCACACCAGAATTGACAGTGATATCGAATCTACAACACTGTTCAATTAAACGACTAGAAAATTGTTATGAAACTGAAATTACAACCTTTGTAAATATATTACGTCTAGGAGGTATTTCATACTTATTGAATATTTAAAATAATTTCCACATATATTTCTTAAAATTGCATGACGCCCCTTCCGAAGTACCACTTCTTAGTGAGATGCTGACAGAACAATGATGTAATTCAACAGGTACAGATGTTTATGTACATTCTCAATTTTTTAGAAACTTTTGTAAAATATTCGGGCAATTCAAACCGAACCAGGTACTGCATTGTTGAACAGTTTCAATAAGAGACTTGAGGAGAAGACAATTATTTGAATTTATCGATTTTTAATGATTCTAGAAGAATTAATTTTAAACCCTTACTCTCCCTATTTATCTAAATGAGTGGTTCTCATTGATTAAAGGATTTGCATAATGAAACTTTAACTTTTTATTATCAAAACTACGTTTATGTTCCGAAATTATAATTTGAAAATTTCTGAAAATACCACGTGAAACTTTTCACAACAAGATTGATTTTATATACCCCGAAGATTTTGTTTTTATGGATTTTAGATTTATTATTCTTGATATGTTTTTCAATATTATAAGAAGTCATATAGGCTTTCTGCTGGGGGTTTTAATATAAATTAAAATGCTATATTTTGATTTTTCTTTTGTGGCTGGATGAGCTTGGGAAGTAGCTTTCTTCAACAACTTTTTGTGTATCACATTTTCTATTGTATCTAGTTTGTAATTATTATTCATAGCGATTGGTTCAATAATAAATTTCTCTTTGTTAAAATAATCGTTAAAGAGAGGCATATTGAGAAACCGATGAACCATGCTATTTTATGTTGAAACTGATGAATGGAGGCACTATTATAATATACTACGCTATCGGTGTGATGTTTGGTGATATATTGAAACACCATGTTTGTTTTCGAATTCCTTGATTCGGTCCTTGATTGCCAAGTCTCGAAAATTAACAGTTACCTTTTTCCATTTCCTAACGAATGTTATACGTATTCCATACTTCTAAAAATTAAATTAAATAAACGTGGTAACGTTCATTCTTTGACAGTTAGGTCAGTTAGGTGAAGCATTTTAAAGATTTGGTAGTCTGTGTACTATTACCCCGAGGCGAAGCTAAGGGGTTATAGTCTCACGACAAAACGTTAGTAGCTGGTCGGATTTTAAAAATTCCAACGGATATCGATAAAATACATATGATTTCATGAGAAAAGTATTTTCAAACATTTTTCCCCACGAAGAATAAAAAAATTATAGCGTCTTTTAGATTTTTTTGTCCATAGACATGTGCTATCAATAAATCTTAAACCTAAACCGATTTTTACAATAATGAAATAAAATGATAGCATTTAATGTGTAGTTTTTAATTTATATAATACATTCAGAAAATATTGACGACATGCACATGCGCCGAAGGGTTTTATCATTCCTAGTGCTACGCAGTGGGGTGTCCGGATTTTTTTATATAAGTGATAAGTTTTTTTTCTCTAACAATTTTCTAGGATAGTGAACACATTTCCCGGCATTCTATGTTCGATTGTCAAATAAAACATCATTTCAATCTAACCACTTCATCATAATGGTTCTGTTTTCTGTCGATTTCCTTCGAAAGTAGATAATGGCGATTTCAATTCTGAGTCACCGGGTTTACTGATTTGTCCACATTGATAACTCGATTGAAAAGGGGGATAATGACACAATATATAATTAACAAAGCACTAGCTGAAATTGTTGGTAATACTCACATGCACTACGCTAACCAATATATAATGAACGCGTAAAAGGGTTTTCCCTTGTTGATACTGAATGAGTGTACGAATAACAGGATTAGCAGTGTATTGAATTTTTTGAACGTTCGAAATTAAAATTCGCGATTGCCAGCCGAAATTCGAAAATTAATTATATAAAAGGCAAAAATAAAATGGAGAACGTCCATTATGACTTAATCTAACAAACTCGAGCACAAACAACCCAAATTCTTCGGTATAATCCACTCAACTAACCACCCCTTTCTCTAGTACAGAGGTTCCCATACTTTTTATTCTCATAGACCACTTTGAAAACTTGCTGGTTCCGGTGTACCCCCTGCAGCTACATTTCTATCATATTTCCAAAACTCGACAAAAATATGAAGATTAGATCTAACTATGGAAATTTGCGTTGCGGCTGAGTTGCAACCACGAATTAAAAGTTTTCGAAAAAAAAGTGAGAATTTATTGGTTAATTATTTAATTGAATTGGTGGATGTCATAAAATTGAAGTTGGCCAATCACAAAAGTCATTCCATCGAACTTTACTTTTTAGAAATTTACCCAAAGCACCAGAAACCAACCAATTCTCACTTATTTCTTTAAGAAAACTTCTCGCCCCCCCTCCCCCCATTCGGAGTGGTAAAAATAAAAAGAGAAATAATTTATTTTTTTGTGTTGTATTTCTTCAAATATATAACTAATACAATATTAATTATTATGTTTACATCACTTTGTTATATGATAACAGTCGTGATATAATTAGACTTAAACATTAATAACGTAACGTAACTTCTGCAATGGCAATCACAAAATAGTCATAATTTTAATGGGAAGGATGTTCTTGATGGATTGACAGTAAATTATCAATATTTGGCTTCAGGTTTGTTAGAAATAACCGCATATCTGCTCTTTTTTTTTTGTTAAAAAGTTGGTAACGACACTAAAACTTCTTTCGACATGATATGACGAGGGAAACGCTATCCTATCATAAGCTTTTTCGCAGTACCCCACAGTCCAGGATATTTTTCGGGTATTTCTGCCTGCAGTCAAAATGTTTGATAACATTTATTTAATTTCACCTTCAGCACTATTGGTGCTAAGCTCGAGTAGCTTCTCTTGTAATATCACATTCTCCACTTCCGTTTCATCAAATGGATTTAAGATCCATGGTGGTATTTCTATAATCAAAATATCTTCAAAAGTGATTCTGCAGTCATCATGCAGGGCAAGTGAATGTTGAACGTAGGTCTGAATATTCTCATCAAGGCATTCTACCTGCGACAAAGTACTTACTTTTTCCGACACTGACAAACACTATCATCGATTCACTTTGCTTTACTTTTCTTCTCGAAATTCAGGAAACAAATTAGTAACGTTCAGCATAGGCATTCGTACTTGATAATCAAACAATTTTATGCAAGATTGCAAGCAAGATAGGTGAGTAAGTGTTCAAAATGGGCGTGCCTTGCCAAAGCCAGATTAGCCGTTTTTGGCCGTAGTTTCACCCCTCTGAGAAAATTATAAATATTTATCCTATAGTTTCGGAAGTTGAGACTTCACTATAGGAAATTTCCTCCTCTTTTCGAGACATAAGAATCTCAATTAGTTGCAGGAAACAAAACCCCATTTTTGATCTTTCAGTAAATTGTTAATAACTTTTACAAATTTCGCTAGCGGAACTGTGTTTTTTTCAAAAAACATCTACATTCTATTTCGAACCGAATGACATATCGTTCATGTTTTTCCGAGACTGTTGAAAAAAGTTGAACAAAAAAGTACTTCTTGACTAGACTACAGAATGATATCCGATTTCGAAACGCAGTTCCAAATATAGAGATAGATTCGATTATATATTTTATGAAGATAGTTAAAATACTTATTTATTTTTTTATTCAAACTGTAGAAGTCGTTAAAATAGTCGCTAGATTTTTTTGCGTCAGACACATAAGCAGCTACAGCTAAGCCGCTGTAGCAAACAAAATGTCGCTAGATCTAGCGACAAAGTCGCTGAATAGGCAACACTGGCTCGACTAAGCATCGCTGGTAGCCTCCTCGTTGTGTGCGGTCGACATCGACCGAGACTTAACTAGTGGCATCCACCGCGAGCTACACCTCCCCCTCGACTTACTCGTTCTGTTCGTACCCTAAGGGGTTTTGTGGCTGCCCTTGCCATCTAATATTAGCAGACCTGACTGATAATGTTGGACTGAATAGCACGTAATCAGTAACTGAAGACGGCCACAGCCGTCAGCCAATACAAATATTATATATATATATATATATATATATATATATATATATATATATATATATATATATATATATATATATTAGGGCCTCGGTAATCCGGACTCTCGCTTGTTCGGTTATCGCTGTATTCCGGCCGGGCAATGGGATTCGCGGGGGAGGCCCGGCGGCGTGTAGGTGCGGGGGCTGTCATGAGCCAATGCGCCGTCAGTCTTTTGTTTATCGCCTTTCGTGTAATACGTAGTGTCAATTAAGTGCGCTCGCTAACATCATGGCGCCGCCACGTAAACATTCGACATTAACAATAAAAGACAAATTACAGATTATAGAAATGTTAGATAAGGGTGACAGCTACCCTGTCATTGCTCGGAAGTTTGGTATAGGCAGGTCAACTGTAGGCGACATAAAGAAAAACAAAGACAAACTCTTGAAGTTTGTTA
Source organism: Cynegetis impunctata (assembly GCA_030704885.1). Lineage (NCBI taxonomy): Eukaryota > Metazoa > Arthropoda > Insecta > Coleoptera > Coccinellidae > Cynegetis > Cynegetis impunctata. Next base: position 261,526 of record JARQZK010002189.1, read on the forward strand.
GCCTAACAGAACGTGATCCCGGTGTACGAAAAACACTTAAGAAATCGGAAAATCCTGTTTTAGAAGATGCTTTGTTTACGTGGTTTTTGCAACAAAGGCGATTGCATGTTCCTGTAAGTGGTGATATGATTTGTGAGAAAGCTCGAATTTTTCATCGCCAGATTACAAACTCCAATATCGGATTTAATGCAAGCCGGGGATGGTTAGACAAATTTAAAAAACGCCACGGAATAAGACGTTTAAAAATGGCCGGTGAAAAACTGTCAAATGATGAAGCCGCTATCGGACCATTCCAACTAGAGTTACAGAAAGTTATTAGAGAAAAAAAACAGCGGAACAGGTTTACAATGCTGACGAATCTGGTTTGTACTGGCGATTATTGCCAGATCATACATTAGCCTCTGGCAATGAGCAGTCGGCTTCCGGAAGGAAAATGATGAAGATGAGAGTGACATTCATGCCTTGTGCAAATGCGGCTGGGACTCATAAACTTCAATTGCTTGTTGTCGGAAAATCAAAAAACCCACGGGCATTTAAATCAACACGTCTTCCTGTTTGTTATCGTGCACAAAAAAATGCTTGGGTTACGAAAGACTTGTTTCTTGAGTGGTTTAAAACGGAATTCGTTCCCGCGGTCCGCCGCCATCTTTTGTCTGTTAATTTGCCTCCTCAGGCACTGTTATTGTTGGATAATTGTCCTGGGCATCCATCAGCAGATGAACTTGTCTCTGAAGACGGCCACATTTTTGCAATATTCCTGCAACCTAACACCACGGCGTGTATACAACCAATGGATCAGAACGTTATACAAAATGTGAAGTTAAATTACCGCAAATCACTTTTGGTTAACTGTCTTGCATTATGTTCTGAAAACCTCATGGACTCATTAAAATCGATAACTTTAAAGGACACAGTTTTTCTTTTGGCTAATTGCTAGGCCAATGTTAAGACATCGCTAATTAACAAATCATGGTAGAATTTGCACCCTGAATTTCTCACTGATAAGGACGAACCAGAAGATGATGTTCCTTTAGCCCAGCTTTTTAACAGGTTGAGGGGACCCAATGATCCTCAAATAAGTGAGGCAGAAGCTCAAGAATGGGCTGCTGGTGGTGCCGAAAGCGAGTTACAAAGATATGAAGTGTTAACTGATGAGATTGTGCGAGCGGCTATGTGTGAGGACGATGAGGAAGATGAGGACAATAGCGTTGAAATTCTAAAAATCACAAAAGTTGGTAATTCAGAGGCAGTAGGAGCTTTAAACACTGCTTTAAAATGGGCTGAAGATAACGAATTAGATAGCCACGAAGTAATGTTTCTCCGTCGACTTAGAGACCGGGCTTTCGAAATGAAGTGCGAAAATTATAAACAGAAGAGTATTACAGACTTTTTCAAGAAGAATTAACTAATGTTTTATTTTAACTTACTGATTTCCTTACATAGTTGTAATTTTGAACATGTACATTTTGTCTATATGCTATAATTTAAAAATTGATTAAAGAAACTAAGGTTAAACATGTGTTTATTAATATTTAATATGGCATACTATAATCCGGACGCCTCGATAATCCGGAAAGGGTCTTGTTTTTGCCTACTGTATATATATATATATATATATATATATATATATATATATATATATATATATATATATATATATATATATATATATATATGTACACATATAGTATATAGTAATAAAGAATTCAATTTAATTTGTCGGAAGTATCGACGTACTATTAACGCCATGATCTTACTTTGAATCTGGGCAAGTCTCTTGAGGTGAAGTGTCCTACTAGTACTAAATGTGACATTAGGGAGACCATCATGTGCATATAGCATTGTTTTATTGTGTTTCAACCTGTGTGGTCACCAAGTTTCACTCGGGAAGTCGCGGTCACAAACTAGGTAAAATTAAAAGGGTTGAGGTTATATCCTCCAATAAAAGTATATTTCCAGTGAGTATGCTATGTCTGTTTATTTTTCGGGTTCCGTACCTCGAAAGGAAAAAACGGAACCCTTATAGGATCACTTTGTTGTCCGTCCGTATGTCTGTCTGTCAAGGCCCTTTTTCTCAGGAACGCGTGGATGTATCAAGCTGGAATTTATATCAAATGCCCAGGTCTACTGTCCCTTGGGGCTGTGAAAAAACTTCAAAGCCAACGCAATCAAATGATACAGCCGATTATGCCACAAATTTTCGACACTCGCAAGGTAATCAAAACCTACAGGGTAATTCCCGTGAACTCAGAATCTTGAAATTTGGTACGAAGCAACGTCTTATAGCACAGATAAAGGAAAACCGTAAATTTTTAGTTACATCATATCATAAAAAAAAATTTGGCCGGTTTTTTTTAATAGATTGTCAAATCTCGTTTGAATTTTTGAAACCTTAACAATTGAATCATATTCTAATTAACGCTTCTTATCTTCTTAGTTTCTATATTTACCATTGAAGAGAACGTTAATTCGCATAGGTAGGAAGTGGCGAATTGCAATTACAATTTTAAAGCCAGCTCTGGATATCCATCTTCTTTTCATCCAGAATATGTCAATCGTTTGCGAATTGAATTCCATTTCAAGGTTGCCATCATCGTATGGATTAAAAGAAAAGCTAAATCTATGAAAAAAAAGTTTATCTTCATGGATGACAGATCGGCCAATTGTGCTGATATATCAAAAAAAAAAAGAAGTATTTAATACTCATCTTCTCCCATTGACTGATTAAGAATCCAGTTCTGGAAAGTAACTTAAAAGTTTATTTTCCAAATTATGCAAGCTTTGTACCATGCAAGGAATGCGAGAACTTCCTACCAACGATTGATACTCTGCAAGTTCTTCGAGAATCTTCTGAACGCATGGAAACAACTCGCACCTTTTCTGTTAAAGTCGGGCCATAAACGAACTTTTGCGAGAAATCATCTAATTTCATCTTTGGCCGTTAGAAAGTTTTCTTCTCTCCCTTCGAGGCTCTTATTTAAAATATCCCAATCGTCAAAATTATCCATATCGCTTTTTTTCGATGAGACTATCTTCGAGTGATTTTTTTAAATCCATGCCATCTTAAGGTCTTTATTAATATTGAATATACGAAATAGTCTTGAATACTCTTTCTGCTTGTGGTATTAGCAGCGGTAATTTGTTTTTCTATGAAATTGTATCCTCTATTCGGCCTTTCCACCAACTTTCCTTAGCGTCCTAGTTTCCAAATGAACTAGACATTTTGCTTTGTTAAAATCTGTTCAGTCCAATATCGATTTCGCACAGTTTGCGTGACCTAGTCTCTTATCTTACCCACTTTGGCGTATTTCGTTAATTAAACCGGGAGGTTCGTCCTTACTACACGTCACTCTACGAAATATCTTGCAAGGATGCGACATGCTTGCGCTGTATTCTAGGGATAATAATGGGCAGTGCAACTTACGTTCCTATAGAGGATTTTAGTGATGATCGGATCCAAAGGTCACGACAAAACGCCTCTGAAATTTTATATCTGTTCGCCTATTTTTCGTTTATTGGCACTTACAGGCTATTGAGAGATGAAAAAAGCCTTTCTTGTTTTTAACATTTCGTCACATTTTCAAAACTGTTTAGGGTGAAAATTTATTATAATTTATTTGATCCCTGAAAATGAATATAGGTATACATTGAGTATGTGTAAAGCTCTCATAATTTTTGTTTGTTTCATATTATATAATCTTACTTGTGATTTTATATTCGTAAGATTGAGATGCTATTACTTTTCAACCTCTATACACTCAGTTGTTGCTGGCAATGAAGTGATTTATGATATATATTTATAGAATGTATTATAAAAATAATAATAACGTTTATTTTCATATAAGAATACTTATATTATTACTTGAAGTAAATCCATTTCAATTAGGAACAAATTAAAAACGGTTGTTTTAGTAGAAGATTCAAACAAAAGTTTATGGTGACGCCAGGGGCGTAGCCAGCGGGGGGCTGCCCCCCCCCAGACGTTTCGGGACGTAGAAAAATTGTACTTGCCAAAAGCAATACCAGGATTGTGCTGAACAAATTGAGATACCTTTAATAAGTAATAAGCATTGCGCTGGAAATATTCAACTGTAGATAAATTTATTAATTTCAACTTGCACATTCAGTATTTTGTTGAATGCTGGCTCATTAGTCATTATAGAGTGTTAATTAGAAGTTTGTTGTTCAATCCTAATTTTAAGACATCCTGTGGAATAATTTCTGATCAATTTTTGTTAAAGTTGTTAAAAAAGTTGAAAAGTTAAAAATGTTTCCATCATTTTGTTTTTTGGTTCATGCCTTTAAGTGCACTAGTTCATTTTTAAGAACCAAAAGAACTTGTCATCAACGGTTTACTTCAAGAAATCTAATTGTTGATTGAAGAGGTGGCTTTTCTCGTTGTTGCCCGAGTGTCAGTTTGGCAGTGAGAGACCTAAAAGATCTCCAACCATGGCTTTAAGTGCGGAAAATTGCGCAAAAGCTGTTGATCGTGTTGAAGATGGACGTAATAATGAATATATTGAGGATATATCAAGCAAGTACCTTGTACCTTTTAATGGATTTATCGGCGATACATCCTGATGCAAGATATTGCTCGGCCACATACAACAATTTGTATCACACAATACCTCGCGGAAGTATTGTATTAACAAAATGAACTGACCATCATGTTCGGCTGATCTCAACACCATGGAGCATGTATGGGACATGTTTGGTAGGTGAGTCAGAGATCGCAAAATAGCTCCGGCTACGATAAATGAGCTTAGTTCAGCAGGAGGAATGGCAAAATATTGCTCAAAATGCTATTCGTTACCTAAATCGACAGTATGAACCGACGTATGCAGGCAGTAATAAGAGCTTATATAGGTGGTAATACAAAAGATTAAGCTGAGTTTGTTGTAAAAAGTACGTTTCTTCAGGTTATTTAAATTACAGTTGAGTGAGTTTGTTCTGATGTTTGATTTTTGATTTGAATTGAATAAGTTCGCAGGAATAAATTTTACAATAATTGCGTACTACTATAACTGACCAAAATTTTGTTGCCTTCTCATTGCTAGACTCATAAACTGAGCTGGCAAACTGACGTTATGGCACAATGAGCAAAGCCATCTCGTCAAAAAAGAACATTTCTTAAGATTTGGTAAACTGTTGTATGAAGTTAATATATCTCTTAAAAATGAACTAGTGCACTTGAGGGCATAAATCAAAAACCAAAATGTTGGAAAGAAATGATTTTCAATGAAATTGGTATGTTGAAGGAATTTTACTACGAAATTATTCCACAAGATGTTCTAAAAATAGGGTTTAACATCAAACTTCCAATTAACTCTGTATAATGAATAATAAGCCAGCATACAACAAAAGACTGAATGGGCAAGTTGAAGCTAATATGTAATTTTATTTACAGTTTGCTGAAAAAATTTCGAAAATTGAACTAAAAATGAAAAAACTATAACACCTTAAATTTTACCAAATATTAACTTGTTGCTTTTTTTTGCATGTGAATATATATATATATATATATATATATATATATATATATATATATATATATATATATATATATATATATATATATATTTATATACATATACAGGGCTATTTCTATCCATGGGCATTTCGATAACTGTAAGAGATAGATGGAAGGTTAATGGGGGGAAAGGAGAATATTTCAAAGGTCAATTATATGGATAAAAAAATCTGATCTGCTTCTTTAGTTCTGGAGTAAAGGAAAAATCGAAAATTTCGAAATTCTTTTTTGCCTATATCATTTTATTTTAGGAATGTTTTTCAAACAAACACTTTTCCATTGCAACTTTTTGTAGGCTATCCAAATATCTGAATTAAAATTATATATATGGTATCGTATAAATTGGGCCACCCTCAACTTTTAATTTTCAAATACAGACCTATATTTTTTATTGCATTGTTTTGAATGCCAAGAGTCATGTTTCGTATTGTCGTAGTATTTTCATCTGAATTACAGAGTGTTTTGGAAATATTGAACTATTACCAGTAAAATTTCAAATTTTTTTTTATTTCAGCTGTAATTTAAAAAAAATCATAGAATAAGGTATAGCATGCCTTGTATTAGTTCAATTTTTTCAAAACACTTTATGATTTAGATAAAAATAAAACGCCAATATAAAACATGACTCTTGGCATTTGGAAAAATGCAATAAAAAATACAGGAAAAGTGGCGGAATTAACAAAAAAATCTTCGTAAAATAAAAAGATATAGGTAAAAATTCGAAAAAATTTTCGATTTTGCCTATATAACTCCAGAACTAAAGCAGCTAGGTCAGATTTTTTTTATTCATATAATTAACTTCTGAAATACGCTACTTTGCCCCCATTTAACCGACCCTCTATCTATTACCGTTATCGAGAATTTTAATAGCCCTGTATATATATATATATATATATATATATATATATATATATATATATATATATATATCATTTAAGTCGCTGGCCTTCCCAAAAAAAATCCTGGGAACGCCACTGGGTGACGCCTCTTCTACCAGGGCTTCTTCGAGACTGATACTGAAATTCTTAATAATGTATTTATGATAATCTGGCAGGTTCTCAATCGGATTGAGTAATTAAGTATAGCTATTCTTGTAACTCTCAGACTGGTCTTTAAATGGTGTACAAATTGAAAATAGACGAATTATTTCATGTTGAATATTTAACTGAATTGAGAGATAGCGGGTGGGTATAAAGAGTCATAAAAAGGAGGGGGAAATACAACCTTAGTTACTCAGCTCTGTTGCTGTTTCAACATTTTCCTTGCATTTAAATAAGAACTAAATTGATCGATACGGATATATTGCCCCATAAGAAGTACGAATATTTCCAAACACTGTAAATACTCAATAGTTAGAAATCGAAACCAGGTAATGATCATTGAATGACGTCATTGTTTCTGTTCAATGTCAAATTCTGGTAGTATCTATTTACATTATTGGAGTTCGAAGTTTAATTTTGTACCTGTGGTATATTTTATTAAGACGAGTGAGCTCACTGCCTGAGTTATTATTAGAATAAATGACTCAAGCGGTCCACAGACGTTACTATAAGTCGTACTTAGGTTTGGCAACCGTACTATGATATATAGTATTGTAATATTTCTGGCCTGCGTACTATAGACTGCTGAAGAAATATATAGTACCTACGCAAAAATACTACAAACATCCTTCATTTTAAAAATTTATTAACGCTACGTTACTTTAACTTTTTACAACAGATTAAAAGAAACTACTCCCGCACCTGACTGCTTAACCTCGATACACTGCAATAGTACGTTTTTTCGGGGAAAATAAGACTAATCAGGTTTCTTTGATTTAGTCGTAGAATTTGCTCAGCCCTCAGCTCTTTTTCCTTCCACCGCTGGGACAGTGTCTACAAGCTAGGAGCAAAATTAATGACCCTAATAGGAAGGCCGCGTCAAGTTGCTGTGTTGCCGTTTCGGCACTCTTGACCTTTTTATTTACACATGGATTATTTAGGAATTTCCTCAATGCCATCAATTTTAGTTTTTGCTGAGTTGATTTTCCCTTTTCAGGGAATCCAATAATAATTAAATGTCAGCAGCTAAAAATTTTCGCTAAAATACTTCGACGCAGGGATGTTCTTATTCTCATATATATATATATATATATATATATATATATATATATATATATATATATATTAATATATATATATATATATATATATATATATATATATATATATATATATATATATATATATATATATATATATATATATATATATATATATCGTTCCTGTTAAAGTGACAAAAATATTCTGTTTTCATAATTTAGGTTGTACTGCATACGTAATTATTGATTTGTGGTTGGTATTTTTATTGCAGATTTCATTGTTTGTTCAAGTAATATATGAGTTTGGTTATTAATGTTTCAAGATCATGTTTTATTATTATTGTAATATGATTTAATCTAAAAAAGAAACTGTCAAGTCTTATGTCCGTTCTGTCTTTTGAATTTATGATTCTCTGTTAATCTCTCTCTATATATATATATATATATATATATATATATATATAAATATATATATATATATATATATATATATATATATATATATATATATAATAATTATTCGCCCCAGAAAATTATCAATACAATACAGATAAAATTGAGACAAGTCAAGTTGAAATAGTTAATTCACTAAACACGGTAATCTATATACTCCTCGAAGTTATATGGCTCACAGATGAGCAAATGCGTGTAAAGCCTCTTCTTGAATAGGCGATAGTCAACATTCTCCCTCAAATCAGCGGGAAGGGCATTAACATCCTGATTGCCATATAATGAGTGTTCTTTTCTCTGAGTGATGTAGTGTGATGAGGGAAAAAGTAAGGAAAAGTTCGACGGGTGTCATTGACATTTCTGCAATCCTCAAAGTACTGTTTCCGCTTCCGAAAAAACAAAAGTAACCTGTATATGTATAGCCCATATAACTTAAGAATATTATTTCTCCTGAAGCAGCGTCGACATTTTTCTCTATAGCCAAGACGAAATACCAATCTCATCGTCCACTTTTGAGCAATAAAAGTGCTCTCAGCATGAGAGGAATATATATATATATATATATATATATATATATATAATATATATATATATATATATATATATATATATATGTATATATATATTTGAATTGTTGTTGCCTGTGAACTATTTTTAGTTTTTTGATAATTATAAGCAATAACAGACTTGATGAATATCAAACTCGATTTTATTAAAAATTTGACGTTTCGCCACAACATTCGTGGCTTTTTCATCTAATAATTATCAAAAAGTTATATATATATATATATATATATATATATATATATATATATATATATATATATATATATATATATATATATATATATATATATATGGATATGTATATATTTTTATGTTTATTTTTTATTTTAGGTTCAGGAAAGTCTTATACAATGATGGGCTCTCAAGACAACAAAGGTATAATACCGCGCTTGTGCGACTCCCTTTTTGGAAAAATAGGTAACCAAGAGAGTTCAGAACTGACTTATAAGGTTGAAGTGAGCTATATGGAGATTTACAACGAGAAGGTGCACGATCTGCTTGATCCAAAGACTAACAAGCAATCATTAAAAGTTCGAGAACACAATGTACTGGGGCCTTATGTTGATGGATTATCACAGCTGGCTGTGACTTCATTCCAGGTAGTAATTCACAACATTTTGTGATATTGCAATATTTGTTCAACATTAAATACATGATTCAGATATTATGCACAGGTCTTCCAATTCGATAAATTTATTAATATGATAATGCAATTGATAATCGTGGTTTACATGATTGGAATTCTAAAATGTTTAATAAATAATTCTAATTACTTTCAACTTCATCTTTGGTATTACTATGGGATCGTTAGTGATCGAATTTTTAAGATATAAAATAGTTAAATCCAGAAGCTTACAACATATGTCCCCTAGTCTAAAAGTATTTAGGGCTAAGTTGAAAAATATATTGGTTGATAAATGTTTATATTCTGTAGAAGATTTTTTAAGGAAAATGTGATATTTTCTTGTTCATTCGACAATTCCTATACAAATGTTATTTTGTCAGAAAGGAAAATAAATTATTATTATTATATACATTTAATGCGAAAGGAAATTACAAACAAAAATCTTCGTTGAAATTTATTTCTAAATAGAACTCATACTTTAATATCAGCCTAGAACTTTTCAGTACCTCAAAATCGAACTGAATTATATGAAAAAATGTGAGTCAAAGACATTAATAGACAATTCATTTTCTCTTGATATTTTATCGATAATATTTCCGTAGGACATCGATAATTTGATGGCAGAAGGAAATAAATCCCGTACAGTAGCTGCTACAAATATGAACAGTGAATCATCAAGGTCACATGCAGTCTTTACTGTGATACTAACTCAGACTTTGACAGATGAAAGAACAGGAGTATCGGGGGAAAAAGTGAGTAGAATGTCATTGGTTGATTTAGCTGGTTCTGAAAGAGCTGTCAAAACTGGTGCTGTAGGAGAACGACTAAAAGAAGGCTCTAACATTAATAAGTAAGTATATTTTTCCATGATGAACTTCTAGCAACTATTTTAATTTTTCTATAAAATTTATTGAACTATATCAAATAATAAAATCGGAATTTATTATTGATACCAGTTTCAAACATTCATTTCTCCTAATATTCATTCAGACAATCTCAAAAAGACTTTTATCGTGTCATATTATTAAAATACTCTGTATTTTCAGATCACTAACAACATTAGGTTTAGTTATTTCAAAATTGGCTGATCAATCTTTAGGCCATACAAAAAATAAAGACAAGTTTGTACCGTATCGAGATTCAGTGTTGACATGGCTACTGAAAGATAACTTAGGTGGTAACAGTAAAACTGTAATGGTAGCTACAATTTCTCCAGCTGCAGATAATTTTGAAGAAACATTGTCAACATTGCGATATGCTGATAGGGCTAAGCGAATAGTTAATCATGCTGTTGTGAATGAGGATCCTAATGCTAGGATAATTAGGGAGTTAAGACAGGAGGTTGAAGCTTTGAAAGAAATGTTGAAGCATGCCACGGTAATATATAATACTGTTTTATTATCTCATTGTAATCACAACTGGATTTTTTAGTCAATATATCTTAGCGGTAAATTCATCTATGTATTCTTTTCGTTATTTGCTGTGCCATGTAAAAAGCATTGCTGTAATTGAACAATTTGAAATATTTATGACTGGCTAGAAATTCATTTAGCATTGTTTCAAACATATTTTTTTCTCGAAAACTATTACTGTAAAATTGTTCTTTTGTAACTTATTTCCTCGGAAATTTTCAAACGACAAATTCTATAATTGTGTTCAAATTTTGTTCTTTGAATAATCCACTATGGTTGCAATTATTTTCAGGGTTCGCCAGTAGATGATCCACAGAGTGTAATTCATCAAAAATTGAATGAGAGTGAGAAATTGTATAAAGAGGTTTCCCAAACTTGGGAGGAAAAGTTAATGAAAACCGAACGAATTCAAAACGAGAGACAACAGGCATTAGAGAAAATGGGAATCAGTGTGCAGGCTTCTGGAATCAAAGTTGAGAAGAATAAATATTACTTAGTAAATTTGAACGCCGATCCTTCTCTCAACGAGTTACTGGTGTATTACTTAAAGGTGGGATATTTTGATTTCTAAGGTCGTTCAATCTTCCTATGATGGACTATAAAATCTTCTGCTTTTTCCAGGAAAAAACAGTCGTTGGGGCGAAAGGTGATGGAGTGGGTCCGGAACCAGACATCCAGCTATCTGGTCTGGGCATCCAGCCAGAACACTGTACAATCACAATCGAAGATGGAGAATTATTTCTTGAGCCATTTAGCAACGCACGTTCTTTTATCAACGGATCTCAGGTTACAACAAGAACACAACTCAGGCATGGCGACAGAATCGTCTGGGGCAATCACCATTTTTTCAGAGTAAACTGCCCGCGATCGGTCTGTAAGTTTTGTTTATTCGCATTTATTTAATGTTATTAATCAGCTAGAAACATTATAAAATGATAGCTGTAATTCTCATGAGAATCTATTTTGACACTTAACTTTTATTATATTGCAGCCGCTAGTTCTGAGCCTCAAACACCAGCACAAAATATTGATTACAATTTTGCTCGTGATGAATTGATGTTGAATGAAATGAGCAACGCTCCTATTCAAGCTGCCATTGCACGCCTTGAAAAACAACATGAAGAGGATAAGCAAGGTTTGTGTTAATTATACAGAATATCTTCACTTACAACTAATTTCATAAATTGTTGACGGTACTACTAGGATATTCGACTATTATGTATTAAAAAAAGAAACTATTAAATGTTCCATAATTTATAACTAATTAATCTATTTGCAAAATTCATGTATCATTGTGTTATCTTCTGAATCATTAATATCATTTTCACTGATTTATTCATACTATAGAAATTTGGAAAACAATTGCCCCAATGTCAATTTTATGCTATACACTTATAGCAAACCAACAACAAAAAATGCAATCCTAGAAATAATAATCAGATGATATCAGCAAAAATCTCATCATACACCCCAAAAGAATATTTTGGTTCCTTCAAGTTGAACTGTTATCATATTATTCTTTAAATAATTTATTATCAATTATTTAAGTTTCAATTAACTATTAATATATTTGATGGTCAAGAAATTGTGGTTTTATTCTGTATTCAATGGATACTGACTGCATTATGTGTCTACAGTCGGCAGCGGAAAAAATGAAATAGTTATAATATAAGTTGACTATTATTTCAAATCAGTACTAAAGAAAATTAATATGTTTTCAGTAAGTTATTAATTGAATGCAATCTTTAGTGATGGTTGCCATTGAATTACAAGTTTACAATTTTCATTGATGTTATTAGAATGAAGCATAACTCGAAATAGCTACGAATTCCAAGGATTAAATAAAATAATATATAATTCTCCACACTTCGTGTTTCGAAGATATCTGAATTATTTCATGTTCAAATAAGTTCTCTATAATTTTGTCATAGCGAGGCATAATCCATAAAATTTTCTTGACTTTATCTTGTAGATAGAATAAACTTCAAATTATGACTGGAAGTTATAATCAATTTTGTCCTTTTTCCGCCCAGTTGCACTGGAGAAACAACGCTTGGAATTCGAAAGGCAGTTTCAAAAACTACGTAGCACAATGTCGCCATCAACCCCGTATCCCCCGTATTCCGATGACCCGTTGAGATTTGGAAAAACTACCCCATGTACACCTACTACACAAATGCGAGTGGAGAAATGGGCGCAAGAGAGAGACGAAATGTTCAAGCGCAGTATCGGTCAATTGAAAACTGACATATTGCGTGCTAATGCTCTGGTACAAGAGGCGAATGTTCTTGCTGAAGAGACTGATAGGCTGACGAAATATAGTGTCACCTTGCAAATTCCTCCAGCGAATTTGAGTCCAAATAGAAGGGTAAGATCATTTCTGAAGAAAACATCCCATTCATAAAAGTCAATTTTGTATTTTAGAAAGGTGCTTTTGTAAGTGAGCCAGCTATCTTAGTCAAACGTGGAAATTCTAGTCAAGTATGGTCCATGGAAAAATTGGAAAACAAAATAATAGATATGAGGGAAATCTATGATGAACAGATGGAAAAAAGTGACACTACAGTGGTGAGTATTTCGTAGTGATAGAAAAAGAGTACGCAAATATCAAATTGTAACAATAAGGGTTGTTAATTGTGTTTTGTGAAATATGACCGAGTTAATTTTTTGCAGTATGAGCCAGTATCTCCATCATCGGATCCTTTTTTTGAATCGCAAGAAAACCACAACTTAATAGGTGTAGCAAATATATTTTTAGAAGCTCTATTTCATGATGTCAAATTGGATTATCACACTCCTATCATAAGTCAGCAAGGTGAAGTCGCTGGTCGACTCCAGGTAAGTTATACTCTGCCTGTTAAAAATTGTATGCAGTGGAAAAAAGAACCCTATTTCTTATTATTTGAGTATCAAGATAAAAGTTTAATCTCCAAAATTAAAGTTGAAAAAGTTCAATATAATAACTAACCTAATAAAAACATCAATTTACAATTGCTTTTCCAATCCCATAACACCAACTATGGCAATGAGCTTACTATAAAACATAATTGTCTAACAAATAAACAAGTGAACATAAGTCAAATTGGAATAAAACACAACATGATACCTGAAAACTTTGATCTAGGGAGGTTTAAAATCATGATCTATTAAACAAATATGTGCCTGGTTGAAGTTGTGCCTCCGAATTCTTATTTTTGACTTTATATTTGTGATGTAATGTCATAGTTCAGGAATTTTATTGGGAGTTGTTTCGTCAATGCGACGGAAATGTGTAACAGGAATTACGGAAGAATGTGCGCTATTCAATGTATTGTGTGAAATATTTCAACTTATTTTACAACGTTTGTAATTCATATCACAAATTTTAATATCAAAGATATAATAAATATATATATATATATATATATATATATATATATATATATATATATATATATATATATATATATATATATATATATATATATATATAAAATAACAGAACTGACTTAAGTACATTATGGAAAAGCATGAAAAACATTTGTAACCAACAGCAAAAGACACTAGGAATTTCCCATATTATAGTAAATAATGAAAAAATCACTAATAAAAATGAAATAGCTAATCTTTTCGATGACTATTACAGTGATTTGGGTAGCACTTATGCAAATAAAATAAAAAATCCAACAGATTTTGAAGATAAAGAACAGTTTCAGACTAAAACGTTTTATCTCATACCTACCGAACCTACAGAAATAGAGGATATTATAAGAAAACTAAAATCAAAAAAATCAGCCGGAAACGATGGTATTCGATCAGAGACACTCAAAGAAATAAGCGAGGAAATATGTCATCCCTTGGCATATCTGATCAATTGTTGCTTTGAGCAGGGTGTGTTTCCGAGGGCCTTGAAGGTGGCAGTCGTGAAACCAATTTATAAAAATGGCAACAAAAATGAGATTTCCAACTACCGACCTATCTCGCTGATTTCTAACTTAGCCAAAATTGTTGAAAAAACATTGAAAACACGTATTGTTAGCTTTCTTGACAAGTATGGAATACTTGATGAGAAACAGTACGGATTTAGGAAGAACAAGTCGACTGAAGATGCAATAAGAGATCTGACAGCTTCTATTTATGAGAAATTAGATAAAAATGTTCCTACTTTGGCGGTATTTTTGGACTTAAGTAAGGCATTCGATACTGTCTGCCATTCAAATCTATTAAAAAAGCTTGAGAGGGCTGGTTTTCGTGGAACAGGCTATGATATTATATGCAGCTATTTAACCAACCGGAAACAGGTGGTTGAAATAGATGGAATACTTAGCTCCGAAAAATTTATAAGATATGGTGTTCCTCAAGGGAGTGTTCTGGGGCCAGTTTTATTCTTATTATGTATCAATAGTTTATTACAGAGGAAAACCTGCGGAACAGTAATTGGTTTTGCAGACGACACGGTCATTGTATATGGCAATGATACATGGGAGGAACTCAAGAATGATTCGGAAAAAGATCTCGAAGAATTAATGAAATGGTTTCATCACAACAAACTAACAGGGAATGTTGAAAAAACTGAGTATTTGCCGTTCGTTTCATATGACTCTGGACTTCCACAAATGGGTCCCTTAAAAGTAAGCAAGGATATGGAAACACAAGAAACAAATAAAATGAAGTACCTTGGAATAGTCATAGATCGACACATAAAATGGAACGAACACGCAAAGTACCTGGTTCAGAAATTGAGAGTATTGTTGTATAAATTCAAACATATAACAAGGTTCATAAATAACATAAAAAATTTAGAAATACTTTACAGTGCCTTAGTACAGTCTCTAATCAGCTATGGAATATTGGGATGGGGAGGAATTTATGACATCCACCTGAAGCATCTAGTTGTGATGCAGAAGTGGCTGTTGAAGATTATATATGGTAAACCACGATCTTATTCGACTGAACGACTGTTCGACATTTCTGGTGCCCTAAGTATTAGGCAACTATATATTATGAAGGTTGTTATGAACGTTTATACAGGGAAACTACCAATAAAAAAAATCGATCATCACTACTCAACTAGGAAAAAAAACACTTATGGAAGACCACGATGCATCAAAGCTATAGCTCAACGATCTAGCGCTTACCTTGCCCCACGAATTTACGACATGATTCCACTTGAATTGAGAAATATCAGAAGATATAATGGGTTCAAGACTAAGATAAAAAACTGGTTGAGAAATGAAAAGAGGGATATATTACAAGAAATTGCTGCATTGTGTGAATAAGGAAAGTATGGAAACTTCTATAGACACAGACAAAACTACCGATGGAGACGACAATATGCCCGATTTAGGAATGACTACCGATATGAACAAATCAACCCAAAATATGGATAAAAAAGTTACAAATATATAATTGATGTAATACAGCATGCGGAGCTCGACTGTGTGAGAATATTGAGGCTTCATCTATTGCTAAATATAGTCACGTACAGATAAATTTTCAGTTATGAAATAATTAACTCTGTGACTCATTTTGTTTATTCGTTATTGTGTTATACTGAATAAACGTTATTATTATTATTATTATTATATATATATATATATATATATATATATATATATATATATATATATATATATATATATATATATATATATATATATATATATATATGTATATATATATATATATATATATATATATATATATATATATATATATTTATATAAAATTTTGCTCCGACCGAGGTCAGATCTCACACATCATTAGCAAATACTCGAAGACTAGCTCAATAATGTATAATTTTCATACATTTGAATATGTTATTGTAATAAAAAAGTGTAACATTTTGGCAATCTTCTGTATTTAATTTTTTATTTCAAGGTGGAACTTTGTCGGGTACAAGGAAATTTTCCACAAGACAGAATCAGTGAAGCAGCTTCAGACATATCTTCAGATAGTAGCAATGATGAAGATGATTCACCATCTACCTCAACAGTAACCTGCTGTGTTCATATTAAGCAGGCGTCGGGTTTACCTTTGTCGTTGTCGCACTATGTGTTTTGTCAGTATACATTCTGGAATCATCCCGAGCCCATTGTTGTACCTACTAAAGTTCCTGATAATGCACAAGCTGGCAATGGCGTGGTTTTACAAAAAGATAGATTTAAGTTCGATGATATTAGAGAATTCACTGTACCTGTTACCGAAGAATTTCTAGAACATTGCACTGGTGAGTACATTTGAAAACGAAATATTAATTTGTGTTACAGTATTACAGTTATATTAAACAATAGGTATAGGAATATTTCCTGAAGACTGGTTATTTGTATTTGCAACATTTTTCAGAAGGGGCATTATCGATAGAGGTTTGGGGCAATCGCAGCGCCGGATTTTCAAAGCACAAGCCAGGTTGGGAAGTTGAGCAACAGTTAGCTGCCAAAGCAAGATCATTAGTGGACCGATGGTCTGAGCTTACAAGAAAAATTGAATTATGGGTAGAAATTCAAGAATTGAATGAGCAAGGAGAGTATGCTCCAGTTGAGGTCATCTCCAGGAATGAACTTTTAACTGGTGGCTGTTACCAACTTCGTCAGGGTCAGCAAAGACGAATACAAGTCAGGGTAAAACCAGTTCAGAATTCGGGAACACTGCCTATAATTTGTCAGCAGATCATGAAAATTGAAGTAGGCAGCGTAATTGTTCGAAACCGCCTGCAAAAACAACTGGATTCATATCAAGAGGAAGACCTCACTAGCTTGAGAGAAAAATGGAGTGAAGCACTGCTTAGGAGGAAGGAATACTTAAATCAGCAGATCAATAAACTTTTAGATGTGAGACCAAATATCTTTAGAAATTGTATAAAGCGTATTTAAAGTCAATTTACTATGAAGACTTCTTAAATATTTTAGTGATTCAGTATGAATTCCACATATAACTGCAAGATATTTAAAAATGTCAATTTATTCTAACAAATTTTCAATTATTCATCTAAACACTGTATTTAGGAATTGTTCATTTTATTTTTAAATTAGTACTGCAGAATTGCCACGCAAGTCATTCATATTTGAATACAAGCTTAATTTTTCTAGAAACTTGATAAATCTGAGCAAGATCTAGAACGAGAACAAAGTTTGATGGATCAGTGGGTTAATTTGACAGAAGAAAGAAATGCTGTTTTATTACCCGACCCTGGTACTGGAATACCGGGTGCTCCAGCAGTATGGACTCCGCCACCTGGAATGGAGCCCTATGTACCAGTATTATTTCTAGACCTCAATGGTGTGACCTGAATAATCGAAACAATATTTTTGAATAATGTATTTTAATTTCAGCTGATGATTTGTCAACGCATCAGTCTGGCGAGGAATTAACAATTGCGGGTGCTGATTCAATTTTACCAAAAGAACATGGAAGCACGTTTTACAGTTTGCATATCCTACACAGTTTAGAGAAGGATGTTTGTGCTGTTGCTAGTTGGGATTCTTCTATACATGATAGTTCTCATCTGAATAAGATTACTGAAAGTAAGTACCGCAGCAATATATAACATGTTTATAAATAGTTGCAATTGTTATTTACAGAAACTGAGAGGGTTCATATGATTTTACGAACCACAGTCAGACTATCTCATCCTGCGCCAATGGATTTGGTTCTTAGAAAACGTTTGGCTTTGAATATTTACAAACAGTACAGCTTGAAAGACCGACTCAAGAGAAGAATTGAAAGATTAGATCCGATAACACACACTGGAGTTACTTACGAAGTTGTTTCCAACGTACCTAAAGCTAGTGAAGAATTGGAAGACCGAGAGTCTTTGGCACAAATAGCTGCTTCTGGAGAAGAATCGTCTTGGGGAGATGGTGAAAGTTACATCGAGAAATATACCAGAGGTGTCAGCGCTGTCGAGAGTATTTTAACTTTGGATCGTCTTCGACAGAATGTTGCTGTCAAAGAATTATTACAAGCTAAAGGACAACCTCTGATGAGGAAAACCGCCAGTGTACCTAATTTCCAGGTAATATAAGTTTTATTGAATTTGCTTCCGTTACATTTATGATAGTGTGATTTAAACACTTTTAGACAGCTCTGAAATTCAACTGCAGATAAGAAAAATAATTTTTTTTCATACTTAAAAGAGGATATGACACAGACGAGTATTCGCTGGGTTCTATGATCTACCCTCAGGTAGTTCCATGTCAAATCAACACACTTTTAATTAAATTTTTACCTCACCATCTCAGATTTTGGTGAAATTTGGAATAATCATTGCGGATGCTGCAACTAAGAAAAATACCAAAATTCAAATTTTTATCTGAGAATGTTTCCAAAATATGGCTGCGTAAACTTTCAAAATTCAAAAACCGAGAAGTTACTTTTTTGAAATTGCTCTAGGAGCCTCCCTAGTTGAGCTAGAGTAAGAAGTGTCATTTTGCAGCATTCTTTATGCTCTTTTCAGTGATATATAATATGCTATACGTTATAAGGAAAAAGTTTTTGTCAAAATACAAATTCATATTTTGACTTAATATTTTTCCAAAAAGTACATAATTTAAAATTTTCAAAATTATTCTACAAATAGTTAGTACTATTGTCAATCACCTGGCCAAATATAAAAGTGGGGTGGTAATGGCTGTTAAAAAAAAGTTTAATTGGCACTTGTTTTTCTTTAATAGGCCGTTTTGACCAAATTATAATACCTATATACCCTTATGAATTATATATTTTGAAAATAATTGGCATTTTATATCATTCAATACTGATATTAATAGATAATTCAAAAATCAAAATACTTCCAAGAAACTACAAAATAAAATTTCAACATAAGATATGAAAAAGTGTAAATATCAGTAACCACTGTTAACTTTATTTTATTTTGTTCGTATTTTATATTTTTAATTCTGTGTTATCTGGCATGCGGCATGCCATAAGCTTAATAAATAAATAATAATCACCTGGCAAAATTAAAATATCCAGGATGATGATGCGTTTCATTGTTGAAAGAAATTAATGACATGATGCTCATTTTTTATTATAAAAGCTAGCCTGCATAGTTGAATTTAACAGAATAGGCATTAACAATAACTTTTGAATAATTACATACAAAACACAAATCCCAAAAAAAAAAAAATTTAGGGATTTTCGAGAATATATTCTTCAATACCTATGCAGTGTTGTAAACCTTCGAAAAAATCAATTGATTTTATTAGAGACAAAAAAAGCAGAGAAATATCGTGAGGATGCTGGAATCGTTTCCACAAATACCTCATGGCTCAATGATATGTGATAAATGTAGACAAAGCGTGATCAAGCTGAAAAATACAGAGCTACTCGGTGATAATAATGCTGAAAATGAAGATTAATGTGTATCAGAGGTCCCAAACATACACCCAGACTGTACCTCAAGCTCGGTGGTTGTTCAAGCACTAAACGTATCCCTTTAAGAACTAGGCGAGTCCCCAATTGATAATGAAAAAATAGCATCTGAGCATTATGCCACATCACAAGTGAAAAAAAATCTTTATTAAGACCGTTTCCAAAATATGGCTGCGTAAACTTTCAAAATTTCGGCCAAAAACCGAGAAGTTACTTTTTTGAAATTGCTCTAGGAGCTGCCCTAGTTGAACTAGATAGCTGTAAGAGGTGTCATTTTGCAGCATTATTTATGCCCTTCCATAATTAGTGAAATGTAAAATTTTTTTGTTGCTGCTGATACTTCATCGCCAGATATTGATACAACCGATATTGAAGAATCTGTTCTCCAAAATCCCAAAAACAAAATTATTTTCAGAGGAAAACTACTTAGAACTCAATAATTAATTTTTCCTCAGGTAAGTGTGAATTTGTGTTTTGTATGTAGTTGTTCAAAAATTATTATCAATGTCTATTCAGTTGAATTCAGCTATGAAGGCTAGCTTTCATAATAAAAAACGAGCTCATGTCATTAATTTCTTTCAACAATGAAACTCATCAACATCCCAGATATTTTAATTTTGTCAAGTGATTAACAGTAGGTTACTGATATTTACAGTTTTTCATATCTTATGTTGAATATTTTATTTTGTAGTTTGTTGTAAGTATTCTGATTTTTGAATTATCTATTCAAATGGTAATAAAATGCTAATTTTTTAAAAGTATATAATTCTTAAAGGTAGATAGGTATTATAATTTGGCCAAAACGGCCTATAAAAGAACAAGTGCCAAGTAAACTTTTTTTTTACAATGAAGCCATTGCCACCCCACCTTTATATTTGGCCAGGTGATTGACAATAGTACTAACTATTTGTAGAATAATTTTGAAAATTTTAAATTATGTACTTTTTGGAAAAATATTAAGTCAAAATATGAATTTGCATTTTGACAAAAACTTTTTTCTTATAACGTATGGCATATTATATATCGCTTGAAAGAGTATAACGAATGCTGTAAAATGACTTTTCCAGCTCTCTAGCTCAACTAGGGCAGCTCCTAGAGCAATTTCAAAAAGGTAACTTTTCGGTTTTTGGCCGAAATTTTGAAAGTTTTACGCAGCCATATTTTGGAAACGGTCTAGGATAAAAACTTGTTTCAAGATGTTGTGTGAATTCCTTATTCAGTGTTTTTTGAGAATCACATAAATTGGATGAATAGTAGGAATTTGAAATGAAGTGGGGACACACTATGAAAATTATTATACATTGAATAATTAAAATATTTATTAAATTTTCACTAATTTTATTGAATATGTAACGCTATTTGGTACACTGTACCATCATCAGGTTATCATCAAGTTACTTTTTGTATCTGATAGTACAATTGACCGACACCAGTCATATATTTTCATATTGAAACAATGGTTGAATAGCAATTTACACGTTTATTAAAAACAATAACGCATGACGTACGTTTCGGTGAGACCTTCTTCGGGATGCAAACGGATTACATTTCTCGAAGTATGTGTGTGTGTGTGTATTCAATTAAATTGGTGAAAATTCAATATGTTGTTTATTTATTATGAAGGAAGTTAACTGTTAAGATAAGTTGTATACTCCAAATATCGATTGTTTTGTTCCATATTAGAGAGGACAGCTAGACAGCTAGAATATAAATTATTCAGTTGGAAAAAACATGTCGGCTCAAAAAACGATTTTTATTTTCCCAAAGTATATATTCAATCTTGAATTGATTCTTGAGTATGTTAGTATATTTTGAAGTTAATGTTAAACTAAAATTAAATTTCCTCTTCATTAATACACCTACACCTTAAGGAGTTAAATTCTAAGAATGGGGTATGTTAATAATCCATTTTTACCTTTATGCTTGTGGTTAAATACAATATTTTTGTTGATATGATTCAGAATGTGCTAGCCTAACATTTATTGTATGAATATCCAATTACTTCCCAGTGTTCCCAGTTTTCTCAGAGTTTTTTTTTTGCTGAGCCATTGTTTATGATTTCAAAATTAATTAGTCCTCCATTGTCACTTTTTTTTAAATTTAATTTGCTTTCCAATTAAATAAATTTTAAAATTGGTGTTCATCTGTCAATGATTTAATGATTCAAAATTTGAGTTAATTGAATTGTTCTCTTAGCTTTTGAAGAACTTGAGCACGGAATCATTGTCAATGTCCCGTTCTGAGAGCGTGTCGGAATTGAACAGCGATATTCTTGGAATTTCGCCATTAAAAGGACGTGTGAGTTTCGGAAAAGAAACAGAAACCTCTCCGTCAAAACCGTTTGGATTAGGTGAGAACTGTTACTATTTTACCTTAAAAAATTTAACAACTTGATCATTAGATTAGTTCATAAAGCCAAGAGTTAGAATAGTCAATTTAGAAAATATTTACAGTGTTGCAAAAGTTTATGTTCGATAGATGGAGATTCAAGAGGGAAATTAAACTAATTTTGAATTAATTTCTCTTTTCTGCAACCACAAGGCTCCATTCTTTCAGGTAAAATGGAGGCTTGCATTTTGAGTCTGCTATAGGTGAAATAAGGAAGAACGAATTGTCTGCTTGAACGAGGCTTCGCTTTGAGCTTAAATCACTGAATTTTATGGCAACTAGATGCATACTTCAAATACCAGTTTCTAGATATAATATATTGAAAACTAATAATGTTTGAAAATTTCAAGTAAATTGAATTTTTCATTCCTAGTGCTTCGCCTATTTTATGTTCTTTATCTCAAAGTAAAGCCTTTGTAGGTAGTAGAGATGATGAGTAGAACAATTAGCATGGTTTGAAAACACTTGATAAAAATTATCATTTCTAGATAAATGCTCCGAACATATTAAAACCCATTAGAAAATGTTTCATGAAGTGTGATTCCATGAAAAAACTTAATTATGAAATATTATTTCAGACAATTTTTCTTTCGATTACAAAGTTTAATGGTCATCTAAAACTATGTATTGGAATGTTACGATTGATAATCCTCATTTCCATAATGGTATTGAAAGTAGACCTTTTAGGGAGAGACATAAACATCTGTTTATGTTATTTGTAGTCAATAGATTAGTTGATCTATAATTTTTATGGTATGCTTGTAATTTCGTCGGTTTCAATCATGATCACTAAATAAAAACGTTTATATTTGTCAGTATCACAGAATTTGTTCAATTTTAATCATTACATAAGTGCGAAATATTCAGTGTATTATAGGATGCAAGAGTACATCATATAATTATCCGATTATATAATAATATTATTTCTACAAGAAGATGCCTCAACTTTTTGAACAAGAAAAACACTGTATTGTAAAGATGATATTTGCATCCAACCTTACCTCATAATGTATATGACCCTGAGCACTACATTGTAATGAAGTCACAGAGACTGATAAATGTGCCATGAAGAGCATTGTACTCTTCTGCGTATTATTGTGCATAAACAGAGCATCTTGAGCATGCGTAGCATACGAAATTAGAGTTGAATTCGTTATCAATAGGAACTGAAATTGAAACAATTGGCAAGCGAATATCTGCATGTTCTGTTGTATGTTAGCTTGGAAGTTGTCTCTTTGACTTTAACGCATAGGTTATCAAATTGTAAAATATGAAAGTGGAAAAATAGATGTTTACCCTATACTGTATGTAATGTGAGATATAGAAAATATTTTCTTACAATTATCTAAATATTATTTTGTCGCTACTGAACATGCAACTGGATAAAATTTCATAAATGAGTTTTATTCTATATTCCAAATTATCGAAGTTTTGTTTTTCATATTTCGACACTGAAAGAAACTGAAATTGAATGTAATTTCATTAAAAGCACATGGTAGTCATTATTGATTAAGATACGTGATTATTAAAAACGTATAAATATAATTGAGAATATATCCATACTTTCAATTTGAACAGCATGACAAGTATTGATATAGTATGATATGAACTAGTCGATTTCTTGCAATTGAATAAAACAGAAATTCATGCTCTTTGAAATGAAATTCTGGCAATGTTTGAATTATATACTTACTAGTAACGCCAATAACAGTCCTTTTCATGATGAATCGACTGTCAAAATTTAGGCTTATAACTGAAGGGTTAATTTCTTTTAATTATACATGATTTATACATAACGGCTTCGCAATGGTGCATTTCTATTGACAGTATTAGTTTCAGAGTTGAGTCACACCTTTACTTATTTTAGTTACCTCCTACAAACTACTTCATTATAGTTCATATATTAAATTATGAAGACCTCCTTCGAGCTGAAGAAAGCTGTATAAAGTGATGTACATACTATAGAAACATTCAATATTTTGTCTGTTCCGATACCATTCAGTACTTTGCAAAGTATTCAAAGTAACATATATTGAATCAATTGAGTTCAATATTGAAGTGGATGACACAATATTATTAATCTAATCAATAATTTTGAACTGTAGTGTTAGTGAAATTAGTTTATAATCTTGTAAAATGTGGATGACAGTTTTTATTCAGTTAGATTTAATGTTTTTTATAATGTCATTTCTGCTACTGGATACCAGCAAATTACACTTCCATACAAAATAAATTATTGAACTTTCACTTAGTTTAAGTAAGTTGATCATTGTGTATTGGACCTTCGAAGAAAGCTCTAAATTTTTTCGTTAACCTTACTTACTATTGCAGCTCGGCCAACATTCCTGAATTTAAACATCAACTTGAATTCTTTAAGACTTCAACAACCTCCTGGATCATCTAAACGTACGTTCTCATCTTATAATTGTAGATGGGAGATGATTTTAGTGTTTTAAGTTGAAGAACCGTATACTTATTTTAATTTTTTTTGCTATTAGATTTATAAACATTTTATATTAATTTTTTTATTTCAGTTATATTATTTGATTATTTGAAGCTTCATGTGTATTATACTGCATATGTTACTCATTCACTGTTTGTTCAAAGATTTTCTTTATCTATTTACCTGAAAAATATTATGTTCGTTTAACATTAATAAGAGCAGATTTTCAAAAACACTTTGAATGTCCTTTGAAACACAATCAGAGAATGGGTTAACTACCTTAAACTTAACTAGAATGCCGATTTGTATAAGTATACTTGGCAATGTGCCTGTGTTCACATGCCTGATAGGAATATCTTACAGGTTTAACTTCGCCTGCAAATTTAAAAATTGCAAGAATGACCACCCTACATGAGGAGCAACATTCATCTCCTAGGAAGCATTCCCTAGATTTGATTGCTGATGCAAACTTAGAGGAAGAAGACGAGGATGAAGATCATTACGAGAAGATGACACAGATGGTAGGTCATTTTATCAAATTCCCAACTAACATATCATAAACAATTATTCTTCTGATTTAATAATATACCTATACATTTCTTTATATCAATTTCAGACTAGTAACAAATCTAACAGTCACACAATACGCAGAAGAATGCCTACGTCTAGGACTCTGGAGTCACTTTTGACTGATCCACCAATAGGTAATACACCATCCACAAGTTCAAGTGGATATGGCTCACAAGCAGTCTCATCAAGTAATCTGTCAAGTGAAGATTCTGTATCTATCAAAAGTATTAGCATTGATGGAACACCTGAAAATGATATGAAAAATGAATCTAAACCTCTTGAAAAAGTACAAGAAATCTATTTCCAAGAGAAGTCCTTCTTTCAAGATTCAAATAGCCTAGTAAATTATGAATTGAATAACGGACGTGATAGTTTACCATGTGAATCTGATCATAATATAGACTTGAATAAAACTATAACTTCCGTTGAAGAGGAAATTATAAAAAGAAAAGAAACATCAACAAATAATCCCAAACAAGGTTCATATCCACAAATTAGCACCAATTCGTTAAATAATTTCATGGAAGAAGACGGAACTGGAGATAGGTCTGAAGGTGAGATTTTTTTTTATTCAAAATGAAAATAATAAATGGGAAATTGTATATAACTATATTAACTTTCTTGGGATGCCATGGACATTGTATATTTTATATGCATGTTACATCTACCTTGTAAATGTTCTTCAAATTAACCCTCTCGGTTACAAATTTAAAACTATTGGAGTGAAAAATCTGAAATTTACTGTGATGCAACTTATGATTTTTTGAATATTTTTGATGTTAAATTCAGATTTTCAAAATGCTCCGTTTGGGCACTATGACATGTCCCCAATTGAGGACATCATGAGCTGATGGAGGAAAAAAAAATTTCCGAAATATCTTTAGATGGTAAAATATCAATATGTTCCATTATTTATTTTATTAAATATATTTATATTATTTTTGCGCCCATTTTCGAAGTACTGAAGTGTATTAAATTTAACTTTTGCAGAATCAAAATAAAAGTGCTGTTATATTCACCTAGATGTTGCCTTTACCGCTAGTTCACAATGTCCTCAAACTAGTACGCCACACTTTCAAAAATCGCTGATTACAGTAGGTATGCACAAAAATCACCTAACGCAATTGCTTTGGAACAAGTCTACACTTATTTTGAACGTAAACAAACAGTTTTCAAACACATGGTCTAACGAATATAGCCAACAAAAAAATAAACAGTATAGCGCTACACTGCTGTCATAGCTACCCTACGGTATCCCATATTTCAAATGCATGATTATTTTTTTGAACAGCTTGAAGATGGTAGCATATATATTCATTCGGAAGAATATGATGTCCACAACTGAGGACAATGTGACAGAGGAGTAAGAGCAAGCGGTACTTCATAGGAAAAAAATCAAAGTAGGTTGTCCTCAACTGAGGACAAGGTGAGCGAGAGGGTTAAGAACGAACTATGTGGATTGTTTGCAATCTTTGTAACGATGCCGGAAATACGAGAAAATTTGAAAGGTGTTTTAGATATGATATCCATTTTTGCAATTTTTGCTTTTAGATGACGGCGATCATTATGAGTCAAAGACAGAATTCAGTATGCCATTGCCTGAGTGGGTTAATATTGGAGAAAGTGTCCTGATAAGACCTTACAATTCTTCAGGAGTCATAGCATATATCGGTGGTACAGAATTTTCGGGGGGCACCTGGATAGGTGTCGAGCTTGACGCGCCTAAGGGAAAAAATGATGGAACCGTGCAAGGTGTGAAATACTTCACATGCAAGCCCAAACATGGCATGTTTGTCAGGGTCGACAAACTCATTTTGGATAGGAGAGGTAGAAGCATGAGAATGTATAAAGCCGAAACTCTCAAGAATAATAAATGTTCATCAAAGAGTAAGTAATTATACAGCTTACAGCAGACATAATGAAAATCCAGTACAGACATGTAATCGTTTATAAAGAAGACTCACTATTTCAGAATATATTGTTCCTTAATAGAAAAATAGGATATTGACACACACAAAGTAAACTAATTTGATCAATTTGTGCCTCTATTTAACATGATCACTCTTAATGTTCAGCCCCCATGCACACTATTCATACATGAGTGTTTCCATTGAACTTTTTAATAATAGGTTATATTATAGGTGACAATCTTATCAGACCCCAGTCGCGAGGAGATGGCTTGAATCATATTGGTACTAGATCAGGTTCAAAAGCTAAATAAAACTACCTTCCTTGATTAGTCCACCCAATCCATGTGTAGTTGATAGTCATGCCGTCCGTCTCATTGGCATTAATATTTTCATAGATGTATAATTTTTTGCAATAAACTTGCCAATTTAGATGACAAACTTCAGATATTTATACCAGTTGGGACTTAGAATTGAATAACCAGATGTGGATTTTCTTACTGTTAATATTCGTAATAGTTCATTTTGTACCTTCAGATTATATAAATGGGATGATCTATAAAATAGTTCAGATATGGAAATTTTTAACAGTAGGTAAAAACTGAAGGCAACTAAGAATTTAATGTAAGAAACAGTAGACTTGAATGAATTAAATTGTTTGAATAAACATTAATGTGGATTGGATGCACCATCATAGTTTCACAAACAGCAGTATCTTTGAACACTTGGTAATATTTTTCTACAAATACTAGTTGAGAAAAACTTCACTAAAAATAATTTAAATATGTCTGTTTACTTGCTTGATTTATTTTCTGTAAGTTAGTGCCATTTCATGTCTTCAAGTGATTTTTTTACTGTTCAATTATGTTTGAGATGGGTGTATTTGGAAATTTTTCAAAAATTCATTTCCATTATGTGAAAACATATATGAAATATAGACCATAGTATTAAGAATCACAAAATGCTGATACATAGATCCCTAATTAATTATCTCTTGAAACTTCTGTTTGGAAGTGTGTTATTATTCATATTTTGCACCATTGGATACATTGTTAAATAATATAGAAGCTATTTTGTTGTAGAAAATATATAAACTTATTCAAAATTTTGTTTAAAGTCAATACGGAAGGATATAGTGGAATGGTTATTTAAATAAATTATGTTTAAGAAAATGATACATATTATGATAAAAACAATATCATCATTCATAAAACAAGTAATTATTTCATGTATAAAGTAAATGTTGATAGGCCATTATAAAGACAATATTTGATTTATGAACAAGTGTATTTTAAAATACAATAATGATAGCCAAATGGTTTATTCAGATGGAAAACTGATCCATAACCAATTTTAACTAGAAAATTATATTAAAATACAATAATAATAGACAAATGGTTTATTCAAATGGAAAACTTAATTATTGTCTGTGAATATTAATAATTCATCCCTTGTATTGTAATTTTCCAATGTAAATGATTATATATTTTTCACAATAAAATAGCCAGTTTCTAATAAAAAAAAACATGTGTTACACCAATTTGAATATTAATTTAGGAAATTAGTCTGATAACTGCTACTGCGTTTCCTCACTGCTTTGCAAGCAAGTTAATGTATTATCTGAAAGTTGTGTTACCAGCACCTGTGTGTCAGGAAATTGCAACCAAAATTTTTGTAAATTATATTTCAAAATTATCAGTATTGTAGCATTCCGTTCTATATTTATAGATGAAAAGTGTTAATATTGTTGTACAAATACTTTGCAATATATATATATACATAAGTTCTAATTTCTATTGTCTTGCAATTTTAAATGATTTTCAATTTCATGTTACTTTGTGAAGATATCAATGCATTTAACAAACACATGTTTTCTGCATGATGTTACATCTTCAAAGTATGTTAACGTTGCTTCTGGTTTATATCAATCCATTTATATTGATTAATAAGACAAAGCGTTTTAATTCAAATATCTCAGTTTTAATTTTTTTTTTCAATTGAATTGGATTTTTTTCTATCGTTCTCACCTATATAATGGTTTGTTATCCATTTGAAAATTGATATTAATCTTGACAGAATTTCAATCCATCTCGGCCTAGAAACAATTAATTTTCTTTGAGATATATTCATATTGAGAGCTAAACATTATTATCTTCAAAATGAGTTACTTTGTACATTAATCAGTAATTTTTATTTAAGTTATTATTAATCCGAAAGGATATCGGTTCAAACACATGTAATATTCGTAATGAACTTTTGATATCGAATTTGAAATTAATTTTTAAAGGGTATAAAATCTGCAATAAATTAACATTTCAGAGGTACCATTCAGTTATTCTGTGATATTTTTCGTCATAGTTGCATGTATTATTTTCCAATAATTTATCCAACATCTGGAATATTAGATTACACGCTTATAGAGCGATTAGATTAAATGAAAAAGTATTAAAGAAATTTGTGTCTTTAGTAGTAAACTGTAGATATAGATTTTCTGTAATTTTCATTTCAGATATGCCATGTATAAGAACAAAGGCAAAGGATGACCTTCAAATTTGAATAATAAATCTATATTGAAATGTAAGTTTCAATATCTAATAATTCGAAAAATATTGTCAGTATTTTATGATACAACTATTAGAGAAAAAAAATATATAATATATATATATATATATATATATATATATATATATATATATATATATATATATATATATATATATATATATATTTTAACCTGCAAATAAATGTTCACCTACAAATATCCATGAGAGCCGTTAGATTCTTTGCCAGTTCTTATGTTTGGAAAAATTACATAATTAAATTCAGGAGCAGCCAAAAGATTTTGCTCTGATCGGTACGCATTACTGTCTAGTTGTTAGGATTGGTTGCTCAATGATTATATTGATCACACTTGTAGTGGTAGGTCTGGTCGTCCAAACCTGGTAGAAGAGGCCGGTAAGAATAAAAGCTGGACCTGCCCTAACTGTCCGTGAAACTCTGTCCAATGTGGAAATAGCCACAGTAAAAATGTGAGATCTGCTTGCTCTTGCCTACTTTATGTAATTGCAGTGTCTTACTCAAGACAAACACATACAATTCTCACTAGGTTTCTTGAAAATGGCGAACTGCATTTCAATTTACGTTTCTGTTTTTTTCCTCTCAAAATCTATCGACATATCTCACTTGGAATGAATTGTCATTGAAACTGATTATCAGTAAATTTTAATTACTTCAAACTTTCCATTTTTTACTACACATCTGTCAAATTATGATAAAATGTTTTATTGAAAAACTTTATTTTTCTGCATCTTACTTATATGTCAATCTCTGCAAGAATATAATTTCATATATACTTTACATTATGATTTACCTAAATTTGTTCCGGACAAAAAAATCTGTTAACAATGAAGGGAAAATTATTAACATTTCATATGAATTCCTTGAAATATTGTCATAGTCATTAACAAACTTGTTGCCATTTTCAAGGCGATAGTATATTTCAGTAATAAACTATTATTCCAAAATAATGGCTTGCAATTTATTGATTAACATTGGGCAATACCTCAAAAGTACCCACTTGCTTGGTCGCTGCTGATCACTGGCACATTATGTGACTGCTTATGTCTTTTGCCACTTGTACATTATGCAGTGTAAATAAAAAGTAACTGTTATCATATAACTAGGATGCTTAGCCTTCGTTTTATCTAATGACTTAAGTTGTTAATTACATTTAAGCAGCTATATCTAATTTATAATTATAAAATATACTATTTAATATATACATATTGTACATTTTGTTATTCATTTCTCAATATTTTGTAATAGATATCAAATTGTAGTCATTCTACATGCAATTTCAATAAAACATAAATTTGATGGAAGCTTTTTATTTATTTTTTTAAGTATTTAGGGTTTATTTTTTATTATATAATTTGTCTAGTTTTTTTATAGATTTTTTGTTATCGCCGAATTGCTATGTAAAATATTTTTCGAATAATCAATTGACCTGAAAATATTCTCAATTCTACTTCTAAAATTGAATATGGTATGTTTTTATATTATTATGATAGCGATTTCATTGAAAATAAATTTATTTGTTTACTTTTGTCAATTGATATATATTCCGTGAAATTCTACATTTTCAATGAAAATTAATGCAGTTATTTGTTTGAAAATCGGAAATTTGAATATTTACAACCCTAAAAAATAACTTTGTTCGCGGTAAAGATTCTGAAATGATTGCATGCACAGTTCGAATTACAGAATTTCGCGGATCACAAAATTCTCAATTTTTAATTCCAGTTTTGCGTTCACGGATAAACTCGAACCGATTCAGTTCAGAACTGGTTATAAATAGCAGCCGATCGAGCTAGGTTTTTTAGTTCGAGACTTGCGCATTCATGATTATTAAGTAGTTAACCAAACAATAGTGACCGCGCAAGTCACATAACCAGACAATCGTGAGTGCGCAAGTCCTATTTGATGAATAACTACCGTAACTAGACATTTGCCTAAACTAGTTCTTAAATCGTTCCCGGTTCAGAACCGAGCATGCGTACTATGTTAATCCCGAAATAGTTCTTAACCAGTTCAGAATCAGTTCTGGATCCTTACCGCGAACGATGCTAATTATCTTCTTACTTGAATGAATTAAATCATAGAACAATAGAAGTCCTTCTCTGCACTGCATGTTGACGATATTGGAAGCAAATCATACTATAAAGTTCAAGATTTGTTTGATTGAATAAACCTGGCATTATTTGAAATAAATATACAACAATTAGATGTGCATGTTCATCCTATAAATTCTCAAACTTGTGAAAGGGCCCTGTAGGTCTGAAGCAATTTTTGAAATGGAGCATCATAGATCTCGGTATGTCGGATTTCATTAATTTATTTTACTTTCACAACGTTTCAAATTCATAGTTGATATATCAATAGTATTATATTGATAGTGTATTCTAATCAATTGATATCAACTTTTCAATAATTGGTTACCCAATAATTTTTTACTACAGATTACAAGAACTTATTATTTTAATGTTTTTGTAAGAGATGGAGGGTAGTACCTCTAGCTTCCATATTGGAAAGACAGCAATAAATGTTTACCTATATACGGGTAAAGTTTACCATCTACATTTCCGATATACTTGAATAGGTGTGCCAGTTCAACAGTACCTGACAAAATAGGGTAATAGTAAAGACTTCATAGAATTATGAAATGGATATATTGAAAGTCAATAATCGCTCTACCTCAAAGGACTTAATATTAAAACACATTTCAAATGAATTCGAAGAAAAAGTTTAAACATCTCTTGCTTGAAATCAATAAATTTTGGTTTAGAAAACACTACTTTAAAGGAGACATTATCATAAATATTTCATTTCGAGCATGTCAATGAAAATGGTATAAAGATATTTTCGCCATTGCTTATAACTTTAAGAGAAATTCGAGAAAAGTTCCTAATGTAAATAAATTTTTTGTTAATGAATTCATCACAAATTTGTTGTAAACTCTATGAATTCAATATCAACTCGCTATGAACATCATACAAAGAACCCGTTTTACGTGTGCCGTTAGAGTTTGAAGTCATGAGTAGGAATTAAAAATATTGAATTGGATTGTGAAATATCATTTACCAAACCTTTGAAGATTATACAAAGAACTTGCACACTCATGACTAATGCGATATGTTTCTCGTGTGCCGTTCTTTCCTATCATTTTACATCACTATAAAAAGTCCTAATTCCCTGACGCGGAGTGCGGCGTGGACCGACTTCCTAATTGCCTCCATTCGGTCTAATATTGGCCCTCATTAGACCAATATTAGACCGAATGGACGCAATTAGGAAGTCGGTCCACGCCGCACTCCGCGTCAGGGAATTAGGACTTTTTATAGTAATGTAAAATGATAGGAAAGTAAAATAATTTTTTAAGTAACTTAAAGGGCTGAAGAAGGTTTCAGAACCTTATAACTGCCCATAGATAATATTTAGCTAGCAAAAACATGTACCCCCCCAAAAAAAAATTTCAATATACATTTATGATTGATTGATTGTGTGCCGTTGCAGCTAAGAGGGTGGTTCTTAAACTGTTGACAAGTAGAATTTAAGTGTGGGATTCATATCTTTTTGATCGAAAAAGGACAAATAGTTTGCACTATATTTTGAAAATCCTATTAAAAATGTGTAACGTAAGTATAATGTTATGTTTTCAGTAATGAAAATTCATTTATCAGAAAACTTTAGAAAAGTGAATTTTATAATTGTAAATTAAATTAGGTGATTGAAAATTCAATCAATAGTTGAATTTCCCAAATTCTGTTCGTTCTTTTGAGTGTTGCAGTTATATTTCGGTGTTAAATATCTCGTTTTGTACATGCATAATTGCCTAACTTCTGTGTAACTTAAGTTGTTAATGGATTGCAGCTTGTTAATGAATTACAGCTTGTTATTAATGAATTACAGCTTCCTTCCGGGAGTTCAGAATATTTTCCGAGTGTTGCCCGGATATCATCCAGATATATTTTGGGAATTTCGAATGTTTCATCGTTCTTGGCATTCAATCACGAATTCATAGAGACTCATAAAGCTATGGATCAAGTTACACACCCCATGACATAGGTACACATCACCCTTTGTTGAAGATGATATCCCTTAAAAAAGTGATTCTCTCCCGTGTCATTTTACTCATACAATTTTCAATGGTCCATTTACATAGATGGCACCAATTTAGGTGCTAACAGCAGGATTGTAGGGTTACATATGAGGAACCAACATGGCCAAGTTCCAAGTCTCTGGATTGTGTCCTGGCTAATAGCACAGCATTTTACCGGAAAACACCTATAAAATAGGTTTTTGGAGCCTAGAATCGATCCAACTCACCAGCTGGCCAAGAGCACCAGTTTCCATCAATTTAGGGGACATGGCTGATCTACCTATATAAAATACTCTGTGATAATTCTGGTGCGTTTCGTCCAAGACAGGAAAAAATAGTGTGACACTGAAAATTTTGCCCTTTGAATATCTCTCCTGTCCCAGGCAAGGGTAGGTCCACCAAGTGTAGCAAATTATTAAAAGGTCTTGCGAATACCTATTCAACCGTGTGTATACAATCTGAATTGTATACTGGCAGCTCCTAGGAGCCGCATAAGGTAGTAGATTACTGTTGTGTTTTTTCTCAAACAGAAATTATCGCTAAAGCCGGAAG
This sequence comes from Cynegetis impunctata, assembly GCA_030704885.1. Lineage (NCBI taxonomy): Eukaryota > Metazoa > Arthropoda > Insecta > Coleoptera > Coccinellidae > Cynegetis > Cynegetis impunctata. Next base: position 296,059 of record JARQZK010002189.1, read on the forward strand.
CTCAAGAAATCGAACTCCACATAAACCTATAGGACTATGAAGTATGAACCGATGAAAATATTTAAATAATCCAAATTATAAATTAAATTTCTTCCACATGAAATTGTCTATTTAGATTGATAGCCCGTCCACATTTAATTTGTAGACTCAACATTTTGATAGTAAATATATAGAATATAAAAGCACAATATTTTTATGTTCCGAACCCTTGCTTCTTTCGTCGAGCAGAGCGTTTAAAATGTTTGGCCCTTGCTCTTTATAATGAGAAGCAGTTTATATAAACTGCTATTTATCGATTTATAGCTGTGTTTTCGTATTTTTTTTAGTTTTATTGCTTTTTCAAGGGAAATAAACTTAGTTTCAAACCCATTATGGTAAAAACAATCTCACTCGCAGGATGACATCATAGCTTATTCCTTGAGACCATGTCGCTCAAAGACGCTCTTACTAGTGAATATGCAAGTATTTTCGCAGAGAAGACATTGAAACCTTTTTTGAGTCTAATCATATTACCGAATATAATGCAAAAATAAGTTATATTTTGCGATGTGAAAGAATGAGCATTTCTGTAGTTTACCAACAAATTAATTTTGCGTTTCACGTGGATCTGTCATGAAACCATAGAGTTGCTTTTTTTAAATGAATAATCTTAAGTGTAAAATAATCTAGACAATATCTGATTATGAATTTTCCATCACTAATTATAATTAAATATCCCCCAAAACAGACACAAATATAGATCTTAAGTTATTACCCAGAATCAGGAAACATATGTCATAATTTTCATGCAGTTAGACAAACTAGAAATTTCTGTGGTTGGAAGCTCTAGTGTGCGAATGGTAGAGAATCTATTTTTAATTATTCCTAATAATAGAAAATGTAGAGATTACTGACAATATTTTCTCGTTTTTCTAAAGTTTTCATATTTTCAATGCGCTGAACTTATTCATCATAATGATTTCGCAGGTAAAAAATAATTACATAGAATTTTTCAGAAGTCATTTAAATTTGCCGCGTTTAAGAATGGTGCCATCGCTTTCGGATTTCGTTTTTTGACAGTTTGAAAGCAAAACATTTTTGCATTCGCAGTTGGATTTTGATGTAATTTATATATTTTTTTAGATAATTCTCACTCTGAAGAATTATTAGTTGATTTTGTTATGTTTTTCTATGTCCAGGCAACGTAAACAAGAGGACAACTGTCCTTTAAGAAGGCCTGCAGGTTCATCAACTTCTCTGAAGAGTAAACGAAGGAGGTTGTTCCAACCAGAGGAAGAAATAATGAGTAATAATTCTGTAAACCCTAACAGAAGACCTAATTTTTCAAATGTTGGATATGTTCAAGTTGGAAATGGTTTCAGTAGAAATTTAAATCATATGGTTCAGTTGAAGCCCACAGCTGCTAAAAAAATTGTTATCAAAAATCTTAAAAGTAAGTGTATCTCAAGATATCTCCTAGTTTTTTTTGTGGTAGGAAATTTTAACCACTTGAGTTTAACAGCAACATAATTGTCTTTAATAAGTCTCTTTAAAATAGATACCAAATATAACTTCTTTAAGGACAATATTTCTCTGTGAAGCAACTTTTCACTCACAGCAACTAGATTGTCATGTATTAATATTTCTGAGATTCAATTTTTTTTATGTAATTAGGTCCAAACAGTGTGTTTGAATATTGGGTATATTTGAAGTATTTAAATGGCATGATTAACAGCTATCTAAAATTCAGCATCCTTCAATAAGTTTATAAATTTTTTATTTGTAGATTAAATGTATAATGTTTTATTGATACTTTCAAGTTATTTGACCACAAAAAAATTCTGCTATTCAATTGTATGTCCAAAATAAAATTGGAATTGTGGTTGGTATTTATATTTTATACTTTTTTTCGTTACCTGATTATAACAATTATTCTTCAAACTCATAGTATAGTTAAGAAATGGCAATGATTGAAATATCAAATAACTCAACAAGGCTAATTCTGAGTGAATATTTTGAAGAAATGATTTAAAGGAGAATATTTGAGTAAATCTTGTACAACTTACTGAAAGATAAATTTCTGCATTATGAAAAAAAAGTCTCAACGATTACTCTATTAACAGTTTCGTCAAACACCAATGATATCAGCAGCATTGTTTTCTGGAATGGTATAATACAGATTTGCAGTGAATTTTGCAAATAGTAATTATGCATGTGGTAGTTACTTTTAAGAGAAAATATAGAATTACTAATCTTGTGAATACCAAATTTAAATGATATCACTTATAAGAAGGTTCGATAACAAAAATAATAGGTTTTAAAAGAAATATTTAATCATAAAAAACTTCTTGTAATTGGTAAATATACATACAGGAACAATTTCTCATCAAGATATGTTTCTTTTTGTCTTTTTCATCTTCTTATTGCAGGTGAACCAAAATTACCTGATGATTATAGAGATCAAACATGGGAAAAACTAAGCAGTGCAGTTTTAGCCATACAACAATCAAGACCAAATCAATACTCCTTAGAAGAACTTTACCAAGCAGTTGAAAATATGTGCAATCATAAAATGGCCCATACTCTCTATACTAACCTATACAGTCTAACAGAAAGTCATGTTTGCCAGAACATCGAACAATTTTTAGCTGAATCAATGGACCGTTTCCTGTTTTTAAAAAAAATGAATGAAACATGGCAAAATCATTGCGATCAAATGATAATGATTCGTAGTATATTCTTATATTTAGATCGGACTTATGTGCTACAAAATCCTAATATCAGTTCCATTTGGGATATGGGATTAGAGTTATTCCGGAAATACATTGTACTGAATACTTTAGTACAAACACGTGTTGTTGAAGGATTGTTGATGTTGATTGAAAAAGAACGTCATGGTGATAAAGTTGATAGAACTTTACTGAAATCACTATTAAGAATGTTGACTGATCTCCAAATTTATGATAGTGCGTTTGAACAAAAGTTTCTTCAGTCTACTGAACGACTGTATGCTTCTGAAGGTCAACGGTTAATGCAGGAGTTCGAAGTTCCTGCCTATTTAGCTCACGTATACAAAAGAATACAAGAAGAAAATGAGCGTGTTATTCATTACTTAGATGCAAGTACAAAGTATCAGTTGATACATACAGTTGAAAAGCAGTTGTTAAGTGAACATGTGACTAATATTCTTCAAAAGGGATTGGATAGTCTTCTTGAGGAAAATCGTATCGATGATCTGACTCTACTGTATCAGCTTTTCAGTCGAGTCAAAAATGGTTTAGTAGAGCTTTGTACAGCATTCAATGCTTTTATAAAGAAAAGAGGACGTACTATAGTCATTGATCCTGAGAAAGATAAAACAATGGTCCAGGAACTTTTAGATTTCAAGGATGTTATGGATAACATTGTTCAATCTTGTTTCAATAGAAATGAGAAATTCGGAAATTCTCTAAAGGAAGCTTTTGAACATTTCATCAACCAAAGGACAAACAAACCTGCTGAACTAATTGGTGAGTTTGAATTGATAACAAGGGAGTATGAGGATACTCAAATATGGTTGAAATTCCATTCTCAACCATACTTTTGAAATTTAGATTAACAGTGAATTTGTATATTGATTTTCATTTCTGTTCCATTATAGTTTTGTCACTTTTTAACTATAGTCCTCAGTTCTCTATTTTTTATTTATTTATTTATCTTTATTCACGGGGCAAGCCCCATACATTAAAAATTACAATGTGTTTATGGCTAGAAGCCTACAAAAATACAAACTTGATTACATAAAAAAATATTAAGTTATTCAATTCATTCAAATTTTAACAATGATTTTGATAAATTTTTTATTTTGTACAACGAAAGTGTGTTTGGATCAAACCAGTTTACGATTTTATTACATAACATAAATATTCTATCAATAATTCTCTCTTTATCTCCCTGACGACAATTGTTAGGTTGAAAATCATAAACATTATGACGAAGGTTGCGGGGGGGTACATAAAAATTAAATTGACTCAATATTTCAGGTACATCAATTAAATTGACCAGAATTTTATACCCAAAGATCACATCAGCTCTATCCATAGCTGATTCAAAATTTGAGATTTGAAATCTCTGATAAAGGGGAACTAAATTGTGATCTGTAAACGGAATTCTCATTCCAGTTCTATACCCTGCATACCTAATAAATACTCTATTGAGAGATTCTAACTTTTTTATCTCTCCCTTATCTTTGGGTCTCCAAATAGGAGAAGCATACATAACTGTTGAATACACAAAGGAGAAATAAAGTTTTCTAAATGTTTCAATGTTGTTAAACTTATTCGTAAACCTCTTAAGAAAATAGATTTTCTTTTGACCTTTTAGAAAAGTAAATTCGTAGTGTTGCTTAAAAGATAATTTGTCATCAAAAATTACACCTAAATCTTTCGTAAAATTCACTTGATTTATAAGTTCATTACTAAGAGAATATGGAAGAAGCCAAATAGATCGTGATCTACCAAACCTAATGTGGAAGCATTTATTTACGTTGATATTCAATCCATTAGCTACACACAAATTATTAAAGCTATTTATGTCATATTGCAATTTATCCATATCCTCGTAGGAGGTGATTTCTCTAAAAATCTTTGCATCATCAGCGAACAACAAAATTTTACTATAAAGGAAGAATAAAGGGGCCAAATGAGTCCCCTGTCCTACTCCCGAAAGAACAATGATTGAAAAAGAGTAGACATTCCCGATTTTTACTATTTGTTTTCTATCATGAAGATAAGATGAAACCCATCGAAGGAGACTACCACTCATGCCATAGGCATATAGTTTTCGGAGTAAAAGTTCCAGATTTACTAGATCAAACGCTCTCGAAAGATCTGTATAAATAGAATCTACCACATAGCCAGAGTTTAGTTGCTTTACTAAGAATTAATGATAAACTGTTAAATTTGTAACAGTTGATCTGCCATCAATGTAACCATGTTGTTGCGGAACTATGAATCTCCGAAAATAACCGAAAATTTTGTGATAGACAACAAAATCAAGCAGTTTAGCAAATACATTATATTTATTTACAGGTCTGTAATTATTTATGTCCGCATTATCCCCGCCTTTAGGTAAAGGAATAATATACGAAATTTTCCATGCGTCCGGGTAAATCCCAAGAGCTAATGAAGCATTAAACAGTTTGGTTAACCAGACTATAATTAAATCTGAACATTCTTTTATCAGTTTGGGATGTATGCCATCAGGACCAGGGCTAGAATCTGGTCTTAAATTGTTAATGGCATCTCGAACATCGATCTCAGAGACTTCTAATGCATTTATATTATCACTAATATCAAATGTGATATTAGTTCCACTTAAATCTAAATTTTTGTATACACTACTAAATTTCTCAGCAAACAAATTAACAACATCTTTTGATCAAAAAAAAAACTTATTTCCTAGAACTAATATCTTCAAATTTTTCAGCAAAATTTGTTGATTCCAAGCTTCGAGCTGGTAATAAGGAAGCAACTGAAGAGGAATTAGAAAGACTTCTAGACAAAATAATGGTTCTTTTCCGTTTTATACATGGAAAGGACGTATTCGAAGCGTTCTATAAGAAAGATTTAGCAAAAAGACTACTTGTGGGTAAATCCGCCAGTGTGGACTCTGAAAAGAGCATGCTTAGTAAGTTGAAGCAGGAATGTGGTGGAGGATTCACATCTAAATTGGAAGGAATGTTCAAGGATATGGAACTTAGTAAAGATATTAATGTTGCCTTCAAGCAACATTTAAATAATGCACAGGATCTCATTCCTTTAGATATGACCGTCAGTATACTTACAATGGGTTATTGGCCTACTTACATAGCAACGGACGTCAATCTTCCTGAAGAGATGGTAAAATTTCAAGATGTATTCAAGGAGTTTTATCTGAGTAAGCACAGCGGAAGGAAACTTCAATGGCAACCAACATTAGGTCATTGCGTACTGAAGGCGCAGTTTAAGGCCGGTCTCAAAGAATTAGTTGTATCCTTATTTCAAACTCTTGTTATTTTATTATTCAACAAATATGATGAGCTTTCTTTCGATTACATCAAGGCTGCTACTAACATAGAAGATGGTGAACTGAGGAGAACTTTGCAGTCTCTGGCTTGTGGTAAAGCGAGGGTACTTATCAAGATTCCAAAGGGTAGAGAAGTTGAAGATAATGATAAATTCAAGTTCAATAGCGATTTCGTGAATAAGCTGTTCAGGATTAAGATAAACCAAATTCAAATGAAAGAAACGGTATGAACAAAAATTCTTGATATAAATTTTTCATTATATATACAAATATACATATATATATATATATATATATATATATATATATATATATATATATATATATATATATATATATATATATACATACATATATACATACATATATACATACATATATACATATACGAGGGCTATCCAGAAAGTAGATTACGTTTTGGAATAAAAAAATAAACAAAGTATAGGAAACAAATTTTATTATATACAGATGAAAGCCACACTCAAATACTACTTTTCTACATAGTCACCATTCAAATTAAGGCATTTATCGTAGCGATGTACGAGCTTGGAAATTCCTTCGTCGAAAAATTCGGCCGCCTGCGCCGAAACTTGTGGTAACCAAGCTTTCCGCTGATGATTTCGTGCAACAAACTTCGCGAAATTTGTGGAAAACTCAAAGAAAGTTCCGTTATTGTGAAATTTCGATTTTCACGGACTTTAGCATCGACAAGTTCGGCAGTCACTATGCTGGGTCTCCCACTTCGATCTTCGTCGTGAACATTGGTTCGGCCATTTTTAAATCTTATGACCCACTGACGCACTCCACCTTCAGTGATAATGTTGTCCCCATACACTTCACAAAGCTGCCGATATATTTCTATCGGTTTACAGTTTTTTGCAGTTAGAAACCTTATTACTGCACGCACCTCGCAGCTCGCGGGATTTTCAATTAACGCAGACATTTCAAACCGTCACAGTATCTGAACGGAGCACAGCACGAACCTCTCACTAGCACGGCTAGATGCCGACTGAGCTGCGCAACGCTCTGACCCCAAGATGGCTGCGCTAGCCCCGCCCCTAGCGGACACAGACGAAAACGTAATCTACTTTCTGGATGGCCCTCGTATACATATATACATACATATATTTATATATATATATATATATATATATATATATATATATATATATATATATATATATATATATATATATATATATATATATATATATATATATATATATATATATATATATATATACAGGGTGATTCATTAATATGTGTAAATATTTCAACGGGAAAATTTTGAGCTCAAAATATGAAGATCTAACCCAATTTGCTTATACAAAATATTTCTTTTTACTGATATACAGGGTGTTTTATTCAGATTATTGAAAATTAATTTTGTTCATTACTTTAATGCTGCTTGATATTTCTTTATGATATTTGGCAGTAAGTTAGAGTAGTTTGGGACACATCAAATAATAGTAAAGAACACATAAAAGTACATAAAAATCAAAAGAATTGTGCAGCCATATGTTCAACGTTAAATATCTTGAAAAATAGTGGCTCTAGCGTTACGAAAAAGGATTGCCTTATTTACAGAGAAAATATTGGAGAATCGAAAAATTATACTAAAATGACAATTCTGCCAGTGGCGTAGAATTTAGGAAACGAAAACTCTTCCCGTGCCCCTGCCGTACGCCACTGGTGATAGCGAGAAAGTCTTCTTTACTATTATTTGATGTGTCCTAAACTACCTTAACTTACTGCCAAATATCATAAAGAAATGTCAAGCAGCATCAAAGTAATTTTTAATAATCTAAATAAAACACCCTGTAAATCAGTAAGGAGAAATATTTTGTATGAGCAAATTGGGTTAGATCTTCATATTTTGAGCTCAAAATTTTACTGTTAAAATATTTACACATATGAATCACCCTGTATATACAGGGTGTTCCGAAATTGAACGTACAAACGAAAAGGGGAGATTCCTTAAGTAAGTTTGAGAAAAAAAAGTCCCGTAAACATGGGGTCGCAAACGTTTCGTTTTCGAGATACAGAGTGTTGAAGTTTGAATTTTTTTCAAGTTTTTTTCTCATAGTATCTACACTTTATAAGATATTCAAATGAAATTTGGCATAGATATTACATTTGAGAGTTCTCACCACGTGACATGGCAATTTCGATAGCAGATCTACAGGGTGATATTTTTTGTGGAACACTCACCTGTTTTCCTCAAGAACTTTTTTTTGGTGAGCAACTGTTATTTGAAAAAATGTAAAAAGAAGCTTTGTTGTTATACTAAACTTTTCGGTCTCTTGTAATTTTGTCGTATCTGCTACCGATTCCGAGAAAAAAAAAATTTTTTGAACGATTCTCCCGAATTCCTCGGAAAAATCCAAATTATCATAAAATTAAGTTAGTAAGCTGTGATGATTGTATTCAGTGTCAGTTTTGACACATCAAATTATTGAACGTTTGTGTTTTGAAAAGTAAAGGTGGTTGCATTTGTGGCTATTTATTTTTTTGAATGTAGACCACTATTTTCATTACGATTCTTATGACTGTCACAACAATATTTGATCAGGAAATATAAACCTCTACACATTTCTATATCAAAACATGCCGAATTTCACGAATTCCGAAATGACTGACATGCATTTCGTGTATGGTCTTGCAAATGGAAATTCAAGAGAAGCTAAGCGTCTTTACATGGAACGCTATCCCAATAGAGGGATACCAGATCATCGAATGTTCTCAGATATTCACAGGCGTCTTTCAGAAGCTGGATCTTTTTCCACGAAAAAAAGTAATGCCGGTAGACCACGCAGTGTGAGGACACCACAACTCGAAGAGGCAGTTATGAACGAAATAGAACAACATCCAAGAACCAGTACAAGAAAAATTAGTGTACTTTTGAATGCAAGTCATCAAGCTGTTTGGCGGATCTTGCGGGATTCTCTGCTATATCCTTATCACATTCAGAGGGTGCAAGCTCTTCTGCCTCGAGATTTTCATCCGAGGATTAATTTTTGTCAGTGGTACCTCAATAGACTATTGAACAATCCTCATTTTGAGGATTCTATTAACTGATGAAGCCTGTTTCTCAAGGACTTCAATTATAAATTTTCATAATGAACACATATGGGCTGAGGAGAATCCGCATGGATATGTAGAAACCCATTTTCAAAAGCAATTTTCACTAAATGTGTGGGGTGGTAATATTGGCTATCATTTGATTGGTCCTTCCTTCTTGCCAGGTCGACTAACAGGTCAATCATACAGACATTTTTTAGAAAACGATTTTAGTAATGATTATACGAGTTTATCAAATCTTTATGAATCATCGCAACAGATCAGGAAAATTTCCATAAAAACTAGTAATGAATTAATTCACCACAGCTTACAAACTGGCCTCATCATAATTTGGATTTTTCCGAGGATTTCGAGAGAATCGTTCAAATTTTTTTTCCTCGAAATCAGTAGCAGATACGACAAAACTACATGAAAACGAAAAGTTTAGTATAACAACAAAGCTTCTTTTCACATTTTTTTCAAATCAACAGTTGCACACCAAAAAAAGTTCTTGAGGAAAACAGGTGACAGTGTTTCAGAAAAAATATCACCCTGTAAATCTGCTATCGAAATTGCCATGTCACGTGGTGATAACTCTCAAACGTAATATCTATGCCAAATTTCAGTTGAATATCTTGTAAAGTGTAGATACTATGAGAAAAAAACTTGAAAAACATTCAAACTTCAACACTCTGTATCTCGAAAACGAAACGTTTGCGACCCCATGTTAAGGGGACTTTTTTTTCTTAAACTTACTTAAGAAATCTCCCCTTTTCATTTGTACGTTCAATTTTGGAACACCCTGTATATATACACAAATATATATATATATATATATATATATATATATATATATATATATATATATATATATATATATATATATATATATAATATTTGTATAACTGGACAAATAAAGATTATCTATCTATCTATCTATCTATATATATATATATATATATATATATATATATATATATATATATATATATATATATATATATATATATAGATAGATAGATAGATAGATAGATAGATAATCTTTTTTTATCCAGTATATATATATATATATATATATATATATATATATATATATATATATATATATATATATATATATATATATATAGATAGATAGATAGATAGATAGATAAGATAGATAATCTTTATTTGTCCAGTTATACAAATAAATGTGTAGGACACGTCAATGTTAAAAATATAAAAACATATAAATATATACAATTAATATTCTAACAAGTGAATACAAAAAAACATATTGTCAAACAAACATACATATTATCATATCATCAACCTAACCAAAATCACAAATAGCAGCAGGTACATATTATCACAGTTTTATCGAAAAAAAATCACTATCTATATATATACATATATAAATATATATATATATATATATATATATATATATATATATATATATATATTTAATGTATATATATATATATATAATATATATATATATATATATATATATATATATATATATATATATATATATATATATATATATATATATATATATATATATATATATGTTTAAATATAATATATATATATATATATATATATATATATATATTTACTTGATTACAAATAGAACTATATCAGTATATATATATATATATATATATATATATATATATATATATATATATATATATATATATATATATATACTGATATAGTTCTATTTGTAATCATCTCTTATGAAAATTTCACAATATTAATACTATGATTTATCATTGTTCATTTCAGAGTGAAGAACAGAAGGCGACAGAAGAACGAGTATTTCAAGATAGGCAGTATCAAATAGACGCAGCTATAGTTCGAATAATGAAGATGAGAAAAACACTCAGTCACAATCTACTCATTAGTGAATTGTACAATCAGCTCAAATTTCCAGTAAAGGTATATTAATCACTAATTTCAATAATTGCATCGCAAATTGTAGCCATTCTTAGAGGTAACTGAGTAATTGTGAAATTGTACAGAAGTTAATGGCTGATAAACTTCATGATTTGAATTCGAAAAGACGAGCAATAATTGAAAATATCAGCTATGCATTGAATTTTTGAAAATGGTAATCAAAAAAAACAATCAATTTATTCCACAGGTTTTAAATGGGTGTCATTATCATTTATATGCAGATGATCTGCAAATTTATTCGCACTCCAAACTAGAAGATGTTGATCTCAACCTCCAAGTAATGAACAATAATCTTATGCTTGTGAATCAGTGGTGCAGAAATAACGGTCTGAAACTTAATCCAAAAAAATCCGTAGCCTTGTGCATTTCTTCTGATCATATAAAATCTAAATTAGATCTTACTCGGATAAATTTAAAAATTGATGATGTGGTCAACTGGGTAGACAATACAAAAAAATTTGGGAATTTTGATTGATGATCGTTTATCTTTTCAGGATCATGTGAACGGCATATTTAAAAAATCATTTATCACATTGAAAATGCTTTATAGGTACAAAGAACTAGTCACTAAAGAAACAAAATTGAATTTGGTGAATACTCGGATTTATCCGAGTATAGATTACTGTTGTCTTGTGTATTTCTATTTTCTACCAAGCTATAACAGAATTAAATTGCAGAGAATTCAGAATGCATGCATGAGGTATGTCTGTCTTATTCCATATAGGCTTCACGTATCTCCATATTTGCACGAATTAAATGAGCTTAATATTGAACACCGCATAGAATTGCTTGTAACTTTTTTACAAAAATTAGTCTCATCACAGTGCCCTGACTATTTATTCCATATTTCAATCAAGAGATCTACCATTCACAACATAAGCATTAGAACTGATTCTTTCACTGTGCCAATAATAATAATATTTATTAATCTTCAGAAATACAAAGCATTTATAGACAAGTCACAAAATAAAATAATGAACTACAAATTGTTCCTGATACTATCATAAATTTTGATACATTAATGAACAAATAAACATACAATAGAACAGACAATCGTGAATACAAAATACAGATCAAAAATACAAACAAAAACAGATGTCAACAATTACACAAGCCAAAAAGTGTCACCCTAAATGCACATGTCTCATCCTCAAAGGAAAGCATATCTGTTTTTAACCAACAAATAGTATTCTTCAAAACTATATACTGAGTTATCAGTCAAGATATTTAGTAAATTGTTCCTAAAACTTTTAATAGCACCATCACGAACTTCCCGTGGCAGTGCATTATACAATTTGACTTCTTCATTTTTTGTTCTAGACAGCCTACTATATGGTATCACTAGCTGATTTTTATGTATTGTGGGAATGAACGTCTGCTGCCACAACATACTTTTGTATATTTTTCTTGACAAAAATTAACTTTGTATAAACCATGATGCCATATAAAGTCATGATCCTCAAAGATTTGAAAAAGGGCCTACAAGATGAATCCGACGGTATATTTACTATTGGATCTTATTGCCAATTTTTGGACCCTAAATACTTTATCCAGATGTGTGCTCGCTGCCGAACTCCATGCTATTACCCCATAACGCATTACCGACTCAAATAAAGCATAATAGGTAGTGACAGCCGCCCGTTGGCTTACCACCTGTCTAACTTTTCTAATGGCATAAGTCCTTTGACTCAGTGTACTGCATAGCTTAGAAATATGGCCACTCCAAAGCAAATTTTCATCCAATGTTACACCCAAAAATTTTACATTTGATTCCTTATTTTTTTCATTAGACTTAGTTTCAAAAACTACTGATTTTGTTTTACTTACATTCAACACCAATTTGTTAGTTGCAAACCAGTCATTGGCCCTCTGCAGAATATGCTCCAAGATAGCCACCGAGTCCTCTCCTCTTCCCAAGCTGACCCCGAAAGTTGCATCGTCCGCGTATAAAATGTTTCTTATGCTTTCGTCATTAAATGTATTCGGTAAATCATTTATATATACTAGGAAGAGGAACGGACCCAGCACAGACCCCTGTGGCACGCCCGTTCCAACAATACATAGAACTTGCAGGTTTGAGGGAAGCTTCGCATATGTAGCAGCGAAAACATTAAATAGATATTTGAGTGATCTGCATATGAGTTCTGCGGCATTTAAAAACAATGTTCGGGATCGATTGCTTAATGCTTCTTCGCGGAGTGCTCTTATTAGGATTATTTAAATTGTCATTATTTCAATGACTGGGTGAAGTGGAAGATCTACTTGTAGAACTTCTTCCTTTTGTATAGATAGTACATAAGAATTAAATTATTTGTTTATTTATAAATATTATATTATTTTTTTTATCATCTTATAAATTAATATGGTGTATCTTCTTTATTGTTTGTTTTTGTTAAAATCTTTCTTTTATATGTACATATCTATGCAATAAATATATATTCTATTCTATTCTAATATGTTTTTATTTCTTCTAGCCTGCGGATCTCAAGAAGAGAATAGAATCCCTCATAGACAGGGATTATATGGAAAGGGACAAGGACAATCCTAACCAATACAACTATGTTGCTTAATTTTGGACTTGAGCACCTTCTGCCTTGTTTTTAGATGTATTTGAATATAAATGACAGTTCTAGTCCATTTGGTCGTTGCAACATTGTACAAAGGAATGATAATGATGTTCTTTAGATAAGCTGCTAGTTAAGTTTTATAAACTCATTTTTATTTATATATATATATATATATATATATATATATATATATATATATATATATATATATATATATATATATATATATATATATATATATATATATATATATATATATATATATAATATATATATATATATATATATATATATATATATATATATATATATATATATATAGTGTGGAACAGCCAAATGGAATAAATTCGATAACGAATAAATGAGAGCGTGTTGGGAAAAACGCTTGGACACGTCAATTTGTATTTTCAGATGCGCATTTTTTTCGAAAAAAAATAATTATATAGGATGTGTCATGTGACAGTGGCCGATACCAACCTTCTTATTTCAAATGCAACCCCCTGTATATTATTAGTTTTTTGGATTCTTCAGAAAATTCTAGACATAATTCATGTACAATGTCCCCTACCTATCTTCAACTGTTTCGGAAATATTAAGTGTTTTCAGATGTATTACAAAAATTAACATTAAAAAAAGAAAATTATTTTATTTCACAAATAATGTAAAAAAAACAAAAACACATTAATTTCAATGTAAGAGATGTTCAAAATGTTCGCCGCGAACGTCTTGGCAACATGCTAATCTGGTATAGAAATGTCTTCCAACGTTTGTAATACATCTGAAAACACTTAATATTTCCGAAACAGTTGAAGATAGGTATGGGACATTGTACATGAATTATGTCTAGAATTTTCTGAAGAATCCAAAAACTAATATACAGGGGGTTGTATTTAAAATAAGAAAGTTGGTATCGGCCACTGTCACATGACACACCCTATATAATTATTTTTTTATTTTAAAAATGCACATCTGAAAATACAAATCGACGTGTCCAAGCATTTTCCCAACACGCTCTCATTTATTCGTTATCGAATTTATTCCATTTGGCTGTTCCACACTATATATATATATATATATATATATATATATATATATATATATATACATATACATATATATATACATACATATATATATATATATATATATACATACATATATATATATATATATATATATAATATTTAATTATTATATATATATAATTATATATATATATACATACATATATATATATATATATATATATATATATATATATATATATATATATATATATATATATATATATATATATATATAAATGAATATATTCATGATTTGCAGATTCACTTACTTCAAAAAATCAAAAATCACTTGCAGAAAACCTACATTTCAATGTGAAATAACTAATGAAATATTTTCACTATAGTAAAATTGAAAATTATTTCCAGTTTCAGAAAAAAATTATCCTTTAATTTATTCATACCGTAATTTTGTTAATGAAAAAATTACTAAGTTTTTCGTGTCTTTAATTTAATATGTATTCAAAAAAGTTTTTTAATTGTACTGTACCAGGCACAAACATTTCAGAATTTTAATAATGGAATCCAGAAAATCTTTTTTACTATTCTCTTTATTAGTTATAACTGGTGTCTCTTATTTTAGCCCAAAGAAACTAGTTGATAATTAAAATGGTTAGTTTGTAACACTTATTGGTTTTGATTAATAGTTTGTAACTACAATATTGTATAAAATCGGTACAACTATTCCTTGAAAGTTCACATAAATTCTTGTTAATATAGCTTTTTTTAAGAGGAAACAATAATTTTTCATTTAATAATATTAAATTGATCTTTTTAGTATAAGAACATAAAATAACATGAGTGTACCTTATTACGATAGAATTTTAATTGTTCTATTTTTTTTCTGTTTGAATTTGGTCATCCGAATTTGCATTTTCCGAAGTCAGTGAAAAATTAGGAGTGAACCCAGTTGATCCGAATTCCGGTAGCTTAGCTTCAGTTCCACTAAATTCTTTTTTCATTGTCAGAACTGCATGTTTATGAAATTTTACTCAGTTTTAAACTTGTTCAAACGTTCATTATTTACTCCAAATCTGCAGATCAAAATATGTATGAAAATTCTGATGTCTTTGTAATTGCCTCATTTTGTTGTTTATTTCTTTCTAAACATGTTTGTAATTGAATTTATTATTCACTCGAAAGGTGTAAATTCACTTTATGGTTTTGAGATATTAAAAATTTGCTTTAGCTTGTAACATTATATTATGTATTACTTTGAAATAGAACTATTTTGAGATTAATTGTGAATTTTATTGATTATAAGAGTTTTGTTTGTGAACTTTTTATATTGAGTTGATCTAAATCCAAAACATCATTTAATTTTAAAGATTATCATTCATTATGTGCAGAAATTGCGATTTGTTTTTTTTTAGTATAATCAGATATTAAAATAGTTTACTTTAGGTATTGATGTCTTTTGATGAGAGGTGCCGAATTCGTTTCTCAAATATATCGCTTTAAGCTGACAATTGTGTGACAAGTACACATCTCTATTGAAGTATAGGGAAAACATAATAAGCGATACACCCCCTACCAGTGTCGAATATTACTAGAGCATGGGAGATAGATTGCTTTGTTTACATCTGTTTACGTGTATTTTATATGAGAAGTTGTTGAGTTTTAATTGTATTTTGGATCGTTTACAAACGTTCAGAAGTGATGAATCACTATTGTTGTGTATTCTATTGTTCATATTGGGCAAAAAAAAAACAAATATAGCTTACATACCTTTCCGAAAGCTGAACAATTCAAAGTTGTATTCCAAACAAATTTGGGAAACAAGGAAATGATGGACAGAAGAAAGGTGTGGATTCATAACTTGAAGATTGAAAAAAAATGTCTGAACATAAGAGAGTTGTTCTTTACAGTTTACTGAGAATAATTATTTTCCCTGCAGTAAGTTTGTGGATTTTTCCATATAGAATTATACCAACTAATGATGTGCAATTTTCAGCTAACCGAAAACGTAGAGTTTTTGAAGTCCAATGCTATTCCAACGAAAAATCTTCCACTTTTATCGGAATCTGAACCTGGGCCATCATCCAGAGATTCTAGATTATTGTATTTTCTTTCATGTAACAACCAGAGATACTATTAAAATAATAATAACAAATGATGTTTATTTGCACAACCAAAATAACAGTTTATCATAACATCAAGAATATCAAATAAATCTGGACTCTATAGCTAGGTAAAAACTAAAATATGCAATTATATAATCAGGAAAACAGAGATTCTATCAAAAAAATCAGACTCTCAGAAGTCCACTGTACTTTTAGGATAGCTCTTATACGTCAGGAAAATTCAAAAAATATAATAACTTATTACGTTCAAACCATTCAAGCAGAGTATTCATATTAATTCTTCTTTTATTTCATGTTGTTTCTTTCAGTTTAGCTGGTAAGTACTTAGTTTTGTCCATTATACTCAAAACTTCTTCAGTTCGTAATGAAAGTAGACATGTCAGAGATGTTTTCTTGAAACTTTTGAAAGTTTTTTTATTTTTTGAATAAATAGGTGTTCTATCATACAGCCTTTTCATGAGGTATACATAGTTCTTTAAACCAATTAATTTATTCGTCCTCTACTTTATTTTATTATTGATTTTCATGTTCAATGATAAAAACTCAGTGTAAATTTCAACTTGATGTAGGTAGGTTATCTACTGTTGAACAGAGATAAAATTGTCCTCAATCCAAACACAATATATCACAGGAAAATACAAAGTCTAAAAGAAAACACAAATTACGACGATAAACGTTCGAAAACTCAAAACGAAATGAACGTAAATACCATTACAACCAATGTAAACAAACAGCTAACCTCCCATGTTCTAGTAGTCTAGTACCGATATTAGCCGTTCCGGCGCTACGATCTTAATTTCGGACGCCTACCTAAATTTCCTTACCTACAATTTCCAATTTTGATTTCTATTAGTTCGTCAATTGACTTTGTGAGCTCTCTAACTTTAAAATATGTTGACTAGCTATGCATTTTGTGGCATTCAAATGAAGATAAGAATTTTTTGAAATATATCTAAACAATCACATTTAATCTGAAAAATCAATCTCTTCTTAAATTAATGTGGAGGAACATGAAAATCAACATGACTACATGCCAGTTTTGTGTAATATGTTATTTCGAATAAATTAAATTTTTCACCTATAGAGCCAGACTTAATAGAGTTGCCAATCATGTGTACCATCTGACTAACAAAACTAAGGAGCAAAATATTTGTGAAAATAATAGATTCTGGTGATAGTTTTTAGGTTTTTACCTACGACGGTCATTTGAAAATATACAGAATGGTTCATATATGTATATGTTAATATATCTACATGAATTGAATTCCACGAGGGGCGTGCAAAGCTAGTAATTTATCAATTTGTGTTTATATTAAAACAATGGTTAATAATAACAATTTACACGTTTATGGTTATTATTAACCATTGTTTTAATATGTTTATTAATTTACACCAAGTATCCGTCCAATCAATCCATAATTTGTGTATAACCTTAACATATACTTCTTAGCGGACTTTTTTATGATTTTTTTTGAGTTCTACAATTTTTCTATAGAAAGCAATTTAAATATATATTTCCGTTAAGATAGTGTTCGTAAAAAACACATTCACTCGACCGTTTTTTCGTCGACTTAATTTGCAAAAATTATCACACGAAAAGCCCTCTTATTTCAACTAGATAATATATAGCCTTTATCCACCCCTGAAAGTCCATTCTAAATGCTGGTGAAAGAATTTTTGAAATTGGATGAGTATTTCTGAAGATATTACGTCCTGGATCCAAACTTACAAAACCTCTTCTCAATACATAAACTTTCGAAGAGAATAATTTGCACCTATTGGGTAACAGGAACTCAGAAATGCGAAGGAGGTAAAAACGTTCCTGTTAATATTGTGTAAATTTTCGAATGATGATTCGTTTCGGATATCCATCATGCAAAGTATGTATACAAAATTTCATGAACACAACAAGGATTCTTGTCCAATTTTCAGTTTTGGGTAGCAGGAGCGCAGAAGAGAAAAGAGGTCTCCAATATAGCAAGTGTGAAATGCTGCTGTCCACGTTTCATGATCGTGCAATTAAGGTTGCCTATGTCTTACAAAACCTCTTTATAACTTGATACATAGTTTTTCGACGAGAATAATTTTCACCTATGGGTAACAGGAACTCAGAAATACATAGGAGGTTAAAACGCTCCTGTTAATATTGTGTATTTTGGCTTGCATACTTACAACGAGCTTCCACTAGCGACATCTCTTGTGTAGAAAGATTGTGAATCATAAAAATAGAAATCAAAATAGGAATTCTTATGTTTCTCTTAATTGCAGTTGAAGATTAATTTTTAGTGATATCAGTATTGAAATCAGGATTTAAGATTTTATAATGTATTTATTTGCATTATGTTGTCCATCCGTTGCTTCCCACAGCAGCATCAAGTTGGAAGTAGATTGAAAATATTTCAAATCATTACACATTCCGACAATCGCTATCATTCAAGTTAGTTTCAACTAAATGCTGATGCGGGAAGCAACGGATGGACAATAGAATGTAAACAAATATATTATACAAGCGTAAATCCTGATTTCAATACTGATTACAACAAATCTGTAATTTACAGAAACAGAACACTTTATATTTTGATTTACATTTTTATCTCTCACGGCTTCTTCATAAGAGATGTCGCTATTTACGAATGCTGCCTTTACGGTTATATTTATGTAATTTTTATAAAAAAAAATGTATAACTCAAAAAGGTCTTTAACAAAGTTATCGACGACATATCTATTAGGTTAATAATACAGGAATTGAATTCCATGCAGACTTTTTTATTTATCTTTTTGAGTTCTACAACTTTTCTCATATATTTAAATATATCTTACTGTTACGACAGTGTTCCTAAAAAACGCATTCAACGCTCGAACGGTTTTTCGTCGACTTTATGTGAAAAATTGGTCACATGAAAAGCCGTTTTTTTTAAAACTGAATAATATATACCTAGCCTATTCCCACCCTGAAAGTCCATTTTAAATATTGTTGAAGAATTTTTGAAGTCTGATGATTCGTTTCGGATATCCATGATCCCAAACTAAACAAAATTTCATCAACACAACAAGGATTCTTGTCCAGTTTTCAGTTCTGGGTAGCAGGAGGTCAGAAGAGAAAAGAGATATCCGAAATAGCGAAAAAAGGTTGCCTTCGTCGTACAAGCTTTTACTAGCGACATCTCTTATGAAAAACAGTAACATATAGAATACTGATATTACAAAATTCTGTAATTTACAGAAACAGAACACTTTCTATATTGATTTACATTTTTATCTATTATGGCTTCTTTATAAGAGATGTCGCCAATGTAAGATTTAATCCAAAATACACAATATTAGCAGGAGCACTACTACCTCTACATTTCTGCGTTCCTGTCACCAAACATTTTAACAAAATAGTAATTTCGATTTCGTCCAATCGTTTCCGAAAAAGCAACTTCGCCTCAAATTGAAGATGCCTTTACCCTTAGCACAACAAAATGGTGAATATCCTCGACTGGTCGAAAAAGTCGACCAGGCAAAGTGAATAGAAAATTTAATTCAATCCAAAAAAACATATTGAAGTTAGAAAGTTTTGAACAGATAAACAGAAACATAATAAGCATTAGTTGTACCAACAAGAATGATCAAGCCTCTTTATTTTTCAAACTGTTGTGTTTAAATATTTGAATTTTTCAAAATTAAGAAAATTATAGTGAATTAAAAGAAGAAATGATTTTCGAAATGAAATAAATATAACTTGCTTAGTATATTTTATTTCAGAAAAATGGTATTGCACCAACCCAACACAAAACAGAATTTCGGTTTATACATCGGAACAGTTCTATAGAACTTATAACTATTTTCTAAAATTAATTTTAATATACAATGTTCTCGGGGCAATTATTTCATATATCACATTTGCTTCGAGTATAAACAGTCTTCGAAACAATCACTTTTAACTTAGCCTCATTATTCAGTCAGAAATAAATGAAAGGAATATAAATTACTCTATTTATATGCATATTTCGAACAATTTCGAAGAAAAATTCAACTGTTTTTTAAAGGTTTCACTATTAACTTTTATTCCACCATATGCTTTACTAAGAGAAGAAAACAATGTAAGTTCATTGGTATATACTGTTAATTTAATACTGCTAAAGGATATAACTTGTTTTCTTAACATGAATTCGTTTTTGCAGTATTAATAGGTCAGAAAGATTTTCATTTATATGGGCAGTTAGTAGCATTTCAAATTTCTTCTCAAATATTTATGAATATCTTTTTACCTTTCGTTTCTACATTAATTACGAACCACGAAAAACATTGCTTTCGCGACATTCTAACTAAAAAATCTTTGGCTGTTTGCGTGCGTCCCAAAAGGAACTGAACTACCCAAATATTTATCAAATATAGATTTTTCATGAAACATTCAAATATTTTTGGCTAGCAACTAGTTCTATAGAAGTGAAGTCTGGAAAGGAAATCTGTGTCACTGTTCTTTGCTACCAAGTACAAAACAGTAATTCACAATTATTCAACAGAAACTTCAGATTTGAAATACTTTTTCCAGTTTCATTGAAATAATTTCCTTACCAGATTTCATACAGTGGTAGAGAGCTGAAATCGAAATTTCTTGATTGATATAAAAACCAGTGTCTGGTGCATAATGTACTAAAGTAAAACCTAATGCAGGTATTTCAAATGCACAATTGATGTTGATTACTTCTACCATTTTTAGCCATACAATGTGGTGCAGCTATTCTAATAGTGTCTACATTCGATGTTTTAAAAGAAACTCTCTGTCAGTTTTATGCTACTTATACATTTTGGATACGCATTTTTATTACAATAAAAGTACCAGTACAATTAAAAGCACAGCAGCTCATCATTGCCAGATCAGAAAACATTTCAAATAAGTGATGATTTCGAAAATAATATATTTGAAATGGAAACTATGAGCTTTTCTTTATCAAAAGTACTTATAAAAAATCAAATATTGCTTAGATATTCTGAAGCTATCCAATCATTCATGGATACGTTAATATTTCTTTCCCCATACTGATATTGATTTAACTTCCAAGAAATACTGCAGAGAAATTCTGTTTTACAATAAATAATGTTGAAGTGAAATGATTTGTGAAAAGATGAAATAATGGAACGTCAATAAATAGTGCACTAGTGAAATGGTTTAAAAAAATCAAAACTTATGAATATGAAATTGAATTTATGAAAATAATTATCCCATGCAAAAAACAGACTTTCAAAGAATTACAATTTTTTGTGACAGGTAATAGAGATGCAACATTGTACATGCCATAGCAATTATATTGCCAAGAGCAATGGTCATGTGCACTTTTCTGAAAGATCTGTGAAGTTTCATGTACTCGGCGTTGTGCAAGAGAGTACCAGGGTTGAATTTGCCCACTTCCATGCCAACTCCTGCATCTTTTTCGAATTTGTTCTTTCCTGTTATGAGTTTCAGTAGAGGCGATGTGAGGTATAAACGGATCACAAGTTCGATCAAGAAGCATAGCGTCATCGAGATAACCTACAACGAAATTAATGGTTGAAGTTTATTTGTCAAATCATATAATATATTATTGATTCATACAATGATAATATTCAGTCAAAATGTACCAATAATGATTATTTTTCGCCGAATCAGAAGATCATTATACAAACAGAAAGTACAGTCAACTTGATCATAAAATATAAATTTTCTAAATGGTGAAAGATGTGTCATAATGAAATCATTCGAAGGGATGTAAGCTTATTCAGCTGATACTTTAGAGTCGTAAATGAAAGCAAATTAATACAAAAAAAAATTGAAAATCAACAATAGTAGGGGAAGTACGTACAAAATGACATACACGGACAAAATGACACAGGCATGATATTTCAAATTCTGCCACTTCGAGCCCGCCATAAATAACTAAATCACGTGACACAACCGGCTAATACCAACCTGTCAAAACGTGAACTGGCGCCAGTCTTTCATTTAGGTGTCACGACCTACGACAAACATTGGTTTGTTACGAGTTTTTTCTAAACTGCAGGGAGTTTTGTGTATTAATATTATATTTTCCATGATTTTACCTTATGTGTACATTTTTTACATCCCTTAAATTTTTATTGTTGCCTGTGAATAGTTTTTTCTGTGATTAATATTCATTTTGCATTAATTTTTGAATTTTGAATTTTTATAAAGCTATATGGACAAAATGACATACATAGGTAACGGACAAAATGACATAGGTATGTCGTTTCGTCCATAAGAACTCAATGAGCTAATTGTAGGTACCTAATACCCTTTTCCCGTTAATCAAAGCTGTAAATTTCTCTACAGATACAACGAAATACCGCGTAATGATAAGTGTAAGACTGATTGCCAATCCTGGATTGAGGAATCAATGCGTAAAGCTATAGTAGCATTCGCAGTAATAAAATGGGCTGGCTTTTGGCGTCGAAGACATTTGGAGTGCCACAAGCAACACTAGGAAGACATACTTCGAATAGTAACAAAACTTTGTAGTCCTCTGGAAAGGGTCTAGGATGTTAGAAAGCAACTTTCACACCTGATGTGGAAAGAAAATTAGTTGAGCATTTGGTATTACTTGAATCTCTTTCGTTTGGACTGCCGCGAACATCTGTTCAAGAATTAGCTTTTGAGATGGCTGAAAAAAACGGTTTTGCTCACAGATTTAACGCGAAGAAACAGAAAGCTGGACGAGAATGGTTAGAGACGAAATAAAGATATTTCTTCACGCAAACCAGAAGCTACTCAAGCTGCTAGTGCTCAGGCTATTAATCGACCACAACTCAAAAGGTTTTTGAGATCTACGGAAATCTGCTGGAAATTGAGAACATTGGGCCGCACAGAATTTATAATACTGAAGAATCAAGCCTCTCTACTTTACAAAAACCCCAAAAGATATTGGCTACTGTTGGTAGGAAGCAAGTTGGCGTTAATAACTAGCGCAAAACGTGGAACTAACACCACTGTTGTTTGTTGTGCTAATGCTATTTGTACATTTGTTCCGCCGATGATGATATTTTCCAGGAAAAATATGAAAAAATTATTAGTCGCTGAAGCAAGTCCTGGCACTTTAGGTGTAGCTCAACCGATGGATGACAACGGATTTATTTCTGAAATGGCTAAAATACTTCCAAAGTTTTGTTAAATCATCTATTAACGATAAAGTTATAGGTATTGATTGTCGACGGTCATGTAAGTCACAAAGGGATTGAAAGTTTAGAATATGCGAAAAAAACGGCATTATTGTTTTGTGTCTACATCCACATTGCGCTCATTGTCTACAGCCTTTGGATGTCTCTTTTATCACGCTTTTAAAGACATATTTCAATCAAGAGACATCTAAATGGCTCAAGGAACATCCAAGACGTTCCAAATTGCTTTTTGATTTGTTTAAAATGTTTGCATTGGACCCACGGTTCTTGCGCGGAAGTTTCTAAACGAACCAAGCGGTTCATTTGCGAGCTTTGCCTTCAATTTTATAACTTTTGCCGTGTATGTCATTTAGTCCATATGTGGCATGCCATTTTGTCCATAGCATATGGAATAACGGATTTTTTTGTTCTCAGTTAAATTCAAAATTATTATTTTTTCTAGTTTTTTTAACTTTTAAATATCTATTAAAATTCAAAGATATGAAACTGAAGGTTACTGGTGTACAATGTGAAGTCGCTGTGATTTACCATTGGAGAGTTATGACCCAAAAACAAAACTGTATGTCATTTTGTACGTACTTCCCCTACTATTTTATTGCACGTTGAAACAACTAAATTATCATATTATTAATAAATTAATTTAAAAAATCATTCGATTTTGAAAATCGAAATAAATTAATGAGAATGTTGAGTTTATGATAATTGCAAATAAGTCATATATAAATTCTTCCTTCAATAATATTTGAATAAGAGAAATATATGAGATTTCCACTGCAATGCATTTTTATATAAGTTTCATTCATAACTCGAACTGAAGCATTCTAACAACTTTGTAAAATATATTTTAATACTATAAAACAGTTCTCTTAGTTTCACAAAAATTATAAAAATAACTCTGTATAATCATGCTTATTCCCCAGGCTATTTTTCCTGTATTTACTCTTTTCTCACAGAATATCATTGTAATCATTTCGAATTATTTCGGTTAGATGTCTCACCTGTGTCGTTGTTTCAATATTTCCTTTATGAAGGTTATGCGTTTTCAAAAACACGGTCAGCGTGATGAAACTCAGAACAGCATTCAGAAGGAAATATTTTGGAAACAAAACTTTTTGTACACATCCAAATGTATGCCTCGGGATTGCAAAATACAGTGATAATCCAGACACAAACGTCATCCATATTTGGGCCCCCAAATGCATACTGAAAGAACCTAAGTAAATTAGGCTCCACAGTGATGAGACGTTTTGGGGTCCATTTCCTGATTTGGGTAAAAGAAGGCAAGCTACAGTCAACACACAGAGGGCAGTGATTAAGTGAGCAGGCTGTGTAGTATGGAACAGAATTCTGCAACAAAATAAAATACGAATTTTCACTAATAGGCCTCAATATTTTTATATTTACGAAGTGAAGAGCGGTACTTTAGAAACACTAAATTGTATTGCATGCAGAAGCAAATTTTTCCTCTATCAAGACTGAAGCGAAATAATGGCCATCATGTAATAAAATGTGGTGTAAACACGCACGAAGGGTTCCGTACAATTGACTATGCCCCCTTGAATATTTATTTTATTTTAATTTTATTATTTATTATTGAAGTAAAAATACAACTAAGTATTTTGTGGATATTTCAAGTGCCTACCTGTTACCATTTATTGATATCGAGCAAAAATAGGAAAAAATGGCGTTTTTTTGCATGGGAGCCCCCTCAAAAATTTATTTTATTTCAATTTTATTATTTTACAACTGAGTATTTTGTGAATATTTCAAATGCCTACCTGTTGTCATTATTGATATCGAGCAAAAATAGGAAAAAATGGCGTTTTTTGCATGGGAGCCCCCTCAAAAATTTATTTTATTTCAATTTTATTATTTTACAACTGGGTATTTTGTGAATATTTCAAATGCCTACCTGTTGTCATTATTGATATCGAGCAAAAATAGGTAAAAATGGCGTTTTTTGCATGAGAGCCCCCTCAAAAATTTATTTTATTTCAATTTTATTATTTTACAACTGGGTATTTTGCGAAAATTTCAAGTGCCTACCTGTTGTCATTATTGATATCGAGCAAAAAAAATGCGTTTGTTGTATGTGAGCCCCCCTTAAATATGTATTTTATTTTCTTTTTAGTATTTGTTGTTATAGCGGCAAAAGAAATACATAGTTTGTGAAAATTTCAACTGTCTAGCTATCGCGGTTCTTGAGATACAGCCTGGTGACAGACAGACGGACGGACGGACAGACAGTCTTAGTAGTAGAGTTCCGTTTTTACCCTTTGGGTACGGAACCCTGAAAACAAGTGTTATTATTTTGTTTTTAATGGCAATGGATTCACATCGGTCTTCAATATACAAGTACTACACTTTATGAAAAGAAAACTATTCAATAGAACTAATCGATTGTTACTAGTTTCTATTTTGTTTTTGATTGAAATGGGGATTTACATCAAGTAACGGTCTTCAATATACAAGTAATAAATTTAATCAAAAAAAAAAACTATGTAATCTAACCAATCGCTTGTTACTTAGCCCCTCTGGTTATTGAAATGTAAAAGTTAAATGTCATTGAAATACAATCTCCAATCGGTTTTAATTCGAACTCTATCTTAAATAATTAACTTATCATGTTAGTTTTCTTACTGTAGGGCAAAAAAATAAGGCATCGAAGTTTTCATTATAATGTTAACCCACAAGAAAATGAATGTATTAGGTATATATGTATAATGTATATATATATATATATATATATATATATATATATATATATATATATATATATATATATATATATATATATATATATAAATACTGTTTCCAAATAAGTGCGAAAGGATTTAGGGGGTGATTCCTTGACGAAAATTAAAGGGAATCTTTCATGTACAGAAAAGCTCTTAGGCCTGTCCTTGAAAAGTTACATGTTTATAAAAATGAACGTTAGTATAACTATTCATATTGAAGATTCAGAAGGCACAACTGAACTATCAATTAAGTACCACATAAAAACCAAAGCGAATTGAAATATGAACTACCATATAAAAATCAAAGCGACTTGATTTCGATTCCATTTGCAGATGATACGTTCATGGACGATGTTATATTTTAAAAAGTTTCAACAATAATTCATTCTTTTCAACATATGCTTTTAAATCTATAAAGTTTTTTTTATTGTGTTGAAGAGTTCTAGTGATGAATGGAATAGTAGTTGCATGTGTCACCCCTTCAAAAGATTCGAACAAAATCGAAAAAAATATTCATAGGTAGCCGTTTTATTGATTGAACACTCCCACAAATACCATTTCAACAGATAAAAAAAAATTTTTTTCCTCATTTTTGAAAGCGTGTAACTTTTCAAAGACAGGCCTTAGAGCATTTGTTTACATGAAATACCCTCGTTAATTTTCGATAAGGAATCATCCCTTAAAAACTTTCGCACTTATTTGGAAACACCTGTATATACATACATACACACACACACACTTTATATATATATATATATATATATATATATATATATATATATATATATATATATATATATATATATATATATATATATATATATATATATATATATATATATATATATATATATATATATATATATATATATATATATATATATATATATATATATATATATATATATATATATATATAAATATATATATATATATATATATATATATATATATATATAGTTCACAGGCAACAACAATTCAAATAAATAATTATATATATATATATATATTTTTTTTTTTTTCATATATATAATCATCTAAATCTCTAAATTCATTACTGTTATGAAATTATCTATAAATCAAATCATCTGGCGAACGTACTAGGGTCATTTGCATTTATAGGGTCATTCGCTCTAAAACAGTCACGTACACATTTTGTATAAATATCTTTAATTTACAGGAATATATATATATATATATATATATATATATATATATATATATATATATATATATATATATATATATATATAAAACATCTTCTGTGTAAATAGAAAATATATATATATATATATATATATATATATATATATATATATATATATATATATATATATATATATATATATATATATTAATTACCTGCAATAATTATATTCTATTTTTAATTTAACTGAAATTCAAACAAATAATTCAAGTGTTAAAGATACTTGTCAACTAAAATCAATAATATATCTCCAGAACTTGTGAAATTCAAGTACGACAGTACATTATACTCAATTTTTCGAAGATACTCTATCAGTTTATGAACCAGTATTTCTCGTGATAGCCTTCAATTATATTATACCAATCCGTTGTTCCAAGGTCACACAAATTTATTCTATATTATTTCTAAATGAATATATTGGTAAATTAACTTAAATGAGAGGATTTAATTGAATGGCTTTGATATAGCAAAATAAACCATCCGAACACTATAATAAAAAATGCCATTGAGGGCTTTAAAAATTTGAAGGTGTATTTGTACAATACCGTTAATTTATCGTACATGAATATTTTGCAGTTTCTAGTTTCAAATATGTTGCCGGTGAAATAAAAAATAACGAGGCTAACCCCAACATTGCCTATTTCAATTTCACCTGTCAACTCTATCTAGGTAACTTAGTAGATCAAAAGGACTCACTTATAGCATGCCGATTTTTGAAATTTCTCCATCTGATCTGCAATTCCAAAAATTACATCTTTGGTATATTGCGTAGAAATTGCAAGTACGTCCTCTTTGAGCAAGTTTTCGCATTTTGTTTCAATGTGTCTGGTGGTAATATCCGTACTAGGATGGTAAAATTGTTCAATGGGTCGTCCAACGCACATTTTGCAAAATTTTCGAGAAATTTTACTTTCACTCTGATGCACTAGTTCTCACGGCTACTTCTGAGAGGTAACGAACGTGAGCTCGTCAAGGTAGATCGTTTTTAAAGCGGTAAATTAAGGCAGTGTTGCCAGCTGCTACGTATTGAAATAGGGACATTGTGCTCTACATGCAATTGAGATACTCGAATTTCGAAATGAAAATTGGTTTACCTAATCCTAATTCATACAGTTACTGATTAACGTTTAACGCATTTTGTCTCCTCTAGCTCCTTCTTTTCATTGTGTAATTCTGACAACTTGTTGAAATCGTTCACTTGTCCATTTGAATTTTGGCTTTTTTGTATCGTATGTACTTAGTTAATGCTGGTCGATGCAGCTATATCCAATTTGATTATTTATATTTGCTTTTTTTAGATATCATTTTTAATATCACACAACGATACAACCAATAATTTGGAGTTTAAAAGTTTTTCATCTTCATGCATTTCATGTCGGAGAATAATTAATAAATCCTATTTCATAAACTCCCCTATATATATATATATATATATATATATATATATATATATATATATATATATATATATATATATATATATATATATATATATATATATATATATATATATATATATATATATATATATATATATATATATATATATATATATATATATATATATATATATATATATATATATATATATATATATATATATATATATATATATATATATATATATATTCGAATTGTTGTTGCCTGTGATCTATTTTTAATCTCTTGATAATTATTAGCAACTAATTTCTTTGTTGTTAGATAAATAGTACCCTATTATTTTTATTTTCGAACATTACGTAGGTAAAGGTTCCTGTGGTTTCCCTTGCCATCTAATGATAACAATTTTGAATGTTGATATTAGACTGAATAGCACGTAATAAATAACCACATTCGAAAAAAATTTTAGCAAGATAAAGTAGTCTTTGTCTATTCAAATTTTTTCAAATCAATAAATGTCATAGAAATTTCAATTTTTTCAAAAGTTTTGAAAACTACGAATGTCGTAGTGAAACGTCAACTTTTTAATAAAATTGAGTTTTTTAAGATTCAACCAGCCTGTTATTGCTAATATTTATCAAGAGATTATATATATATCTATATATATAAATATATATATATATATATATATATATATTTATATATTTATATATATATATATGAAACAATTTCCTCTTTGTAGTTATATATATATATATATATATATATATATATATGTATATATATATATATATATATATATATATATATATATATATATATATATATATATATATATATATATATGTATGTATATATATATATATATATATATATATATATATATATATATATATATATATATAAATAAATATATATAAATTAAAATATATATATATATAATTTTATAATAATTGTTAGCAATAACAGGCTTGGTAAATCTCAAAAAACTCGATTTTATTAAAAAGTTGACGTTTCGCCACGATATTCGTGGCTTTATAAAAAGTTTTGATAAAGCCACGAATGCCGTGGCGAAACGTCAACTTTTTAATAAAATCGAGTTTTTTGAGATTCACCAAGCCTGTTATTGCTAATAATTATCAAAAAGTTAAAAATAGTTCACAGGCAACAACAATTCAAATATATATATATATATCGTCGGCTGAGGAGCAAAATCGGGTATCTCTATTTTGACAACTTTACAGGAGTGGCGAAAAACCTTTTCTCTTGAAAACAATGTGTGAACTTACAACTTTTTTAGTGATCTTTTCGTTCTTTTATTATAAAATGTTTATTTTAGTCGTTTCCGAGCTGGAAAAAATTAATCAAATGAAAAAAATGGATATACACGCATTTGCACTTGAAATATGTGGACTTACACGTTTTTTCTCTAAAAATTTTAATAAAAACATTTAGAAAGACTGGATAAATTATTGTAATCGGTGTAGTGTAGAACATTTTATTGCATTTATTGCACAAAAATATATCAGAGGTACAAAAGTCAAAAATATATAATTTTTAAATAACTGAAGGAACAAACAAATCAATAATCTCAATGATCCAATTGATCATAAAATGCCCGAGCGTGATCTGGTATAACTGATTTTAACTCTTGAAGATGATTAAGCTTTTCTTTTTTTATCTGCAAGGGTCTTTTATAAAGATCAGGCAATGACACAACCTCATGGTCAGTATTCGCATTCTTTGGTAAGGTTTTCCATTCATCAGTAAATCGTAGTTTATATTTAATTTCTTTGTCGTAGCTTATAGCTACAAAATCAGAAATTGTTGGGTCGCCTCTTCTGGCTCCAGGTCTTATGGAGGTGTAATAACTTTTTCCATCGTGGTTTTTAAAGAAATCAAACTGAAGAAATTTTACTTTAAAAGGTTGTTGTAGTCTAGCCTCCATACAAACGTTGATATAATCAGTCGGCAAATAAATTGGTCTACCTTTTAGTTTTCTCTCGATCAAAGAGTGTGCGGAGTCCACCGCCATTTGTGTGTGGCCTTTCTCTAAATTTTTATGAATCACTCCGATGTTATTTCTTCTACAGAACCAAAGTAGTGCGTTCGCCAAAGTGTTATTCTTATTTTGGTATCCACAACTGTCGGAATAAATTATTATATTTTTTATTAAAGGGTTCTGCTTTACTCGATCGCTGAGATAATCTAACAAAATAGAAGCAAAAATATTGGATTCAAGTCCACCATTGGCTTCATGCCAGAGGTAACAGTTAACTTCTTTGGTTGTGAGATCGAAAATAGTATAGTTATGTGTGCATAACTTTGTCTTGTAGTACATAGCACTAGCCTGCATCTGTGGTGACAACAAAACAGCTTGAACATCTACAGTCAGAATAATAGAATGTTTGTTAGTTTCGCAGTATTTCTTATCCCTATTTTTTTCTACTCTTGCTTCTTCTTTTTTCTCTTGATGTCTGTTGTATTGATCTTGGTCGAGGTGTCCCAAATTGAAACTGATACAAATATCACATTGGTCTTTGTTTGGTTTGAATATTGCTATTTTCTTTAGATCCATTTCTTCAAAAAATTTAGCGGTACTGAGAGGTAATACATTGGAAGCATGACATGCTATTTTGTACTCTCTGTACACATCCATTTTGCAGCGAAATGCGATTCTAACTTTGGTATATTCACCAGTCACACATACAACGGTTCGGTTCGGTTTTTCTAGAACGTGTGGGAGTTTTCTGTAGACACTTTGCCATTGATGTCCCGTCAGGATTCGACTTTTTAGCAAAATTTATTGCCATACACTGCTTTATTCCCAATGTGCCTAGGAATGTCTTTTTGCATACTTGTAATCTAGAGTTCTTTGGCAGACATCAGGAAGTAGTCATAAGTATTATCACGTCTACTTGTTTGGTGCTCACTTTTTCTTTCTTTTGGACTCTTGATGTCAATTAGGGAAGCCACATACACTTGTTTCATGTCCCAAGAGATTAGCTAGAAGTTTTTGAAGATGTTCTTCCGCATTTCTTCAGTGAACACTGCGCAAGATCTGTTCTTAGATTTTCTACAAAAATTTGATTGACACAACTCCCCCATTGTACGCTCTTTTCTGTTTGTATTAAGTTCAAATTTATTTTCATTTTTTTTCATTCCTCTGTATTTTTTACCGTACATTCTCCTCAACTTCTGTTTCTTCCTCTTATTACCAATCCTATCCATACTTTCTTCCTCGATATCGGAATCTTCTGAATTGTGTTCTTCGACTTCCAGATTGAAATTATTTGAGTCAACATCATTTTCTTTGGCATTTTCTTCACAACTTTCAAGTTCTTCGTCTTCTTCAGAACTGCAGTTTTCTTGGTCATTGCTGTTGTTAGCGTTCTCTTCATTGTCACCACTGTTTGAATGTTCTAGTTCTTGGTCGCCACCATTATTTAGCAATTTTTCTATTCCACTATCTATTTTGTTGTTATTCACTGTACTAGTCAGATAATCTTGTTGAACCTCAATTTCTTGATATTGCTTTTGAACTTCATTGTCTTCTATGATGACGCCCATAACAAGAAAAGATGTTGATGTTTCAGATTATAAACTACCATAAAAATGTATCAAAAACACAAAAATACTTACATTTATTGAGAGGCACAAGATGCACGTACGTGGAGCACCTGTCGAGATACACGAATTTACACTGCGATTAGAGTTACACGTTTTTGTAAACCTGCGCATATAATAACATCTAGTGAGTATTCGACTAAACGACTTTGACACAACACGCGGCGGGTTATTCGAAATCGAATGAAACAAAAACCTGAAAATCACCAATTTCGGAGTTACACGGTTTTGCCCCTCAGCCGACGATATATATATATATATATATATATATATATATATATATATATATATATATATATATATATATATATATATATATATATATATATTTATGTCTGTATATGATTGAAAGATTTCATCACCACATCACATGTCCACAGTAATTATTCATGTGTTTGTGCCTTCACAGTAATATAGGTATCATCAGCGAATATAATTATTTTGCTGCTTAGAAAGTCGTTCACAAACAGCTAGAACAAGAAAGGCCTAGTACAGATCCCTGAGGTACTCCCAGTTCGCAATGAACTTTATGCGACAAACAGTCCTTCACCTTGACAACATGATAAAACAGAAAACGCCTCTAAAACCTAAACGGTATTCTTGAATATTTCTTCATTTTCCTGGGTTACGTCAATTTTGATGAAATAATAGTTGTTAATTAATTTATCAATTTATCAAAGTATTACGCGTTTCGGTGTTCATTACCATTTTCGAATTGCTTATCATATCGCCTGTTATACGTGCATAAAACAAAAACATTAATAATGATAGGTACAAATATTTGCACAAATTTGTACCTATTATTGTTGACGGTTATGTTTTATGCACGTATAATGGAGGTGATATGATGAGCAATTTGAAAACGGTAATAAACACCGAAACGCGTAATGCATAAATTAAACAAGAACTAGTATTTCATTGAAATTATATATTTATAGTCTATTTGTCTTTCTGTATATTTGAGTATCAGCTAGTGCAACAGAGTGAAATTTATCTCTATATCGCGTAACGAATGCATAGATTTAAGTACAACTATTTGTATAAATATACCAACCTCATGACTGGGTTAACACATGTTTCATAATAACTCAAAGGAACAATGTGATTAAGAGTTATTGAGAGTATGGGTATTCTCGCTAATACACAATTTCTCATATATTTTCCAAGGCATATTTAGTATTGTTCTCCTATCGATTTCTACAATGAATAGAAACATATTACAGTTTGGCCGAGGCCATTAACTCTCCGTTTGAAAATAAAATCCGGAAACCAGTCTATTTATATAAAATTATACTGAATTTTGTTCCAGTCAGGAGAAAATGCATATTTTTTCAACAATTCGACTATGTCGCAATTAGAATGAACAGTAAGCGTTAGTGTTTTCTAAAAATTTGGTCCATTAGTATTATCTTCATATTATAAGACACATATCGAGCAATATCAAAGTTATGGCATTTGTAAACAAACTATTTCAAATATATCTCAATATATTATTGATCATTCGAAAGAAGGCTCTTCATTGTTACTGCTGTGAATAATTCCTTGGCTGACTCTAGAGCGCAATCTATAAGTGCAGATTGATTCCCTCCATTTAACCCATTGTTAACTTATCATCTTATCAACCAACCAATAAGGTATGCAAGAGGATTTCCAGTTGTTGTACTTCTTATGAATGCAATTTGATTCCCGCCGATCGAGCTAAAGGTCTACGTGCAAGTCACATATTTTTTTAACGAATGAAAAGTATGTTCAAACATTTTCATTAAAAACGAGATGAAAACACTTGTTAGCAGGTTTTCACTTTGAAAACATGCTTATTAAAATGGGTGCGATTAGCAAAGTTGGACCTAGGACCATGATAGTTTTTCGTTCATGACTTTTTATGATGCTTGACACCAAAAACTCATATATATATATATATATATATATATATATATATATATATATATATATATATATATATATATATATATATATTAATATATATATATATATATAAATTAAACTATTCAGCTTATTAGATGTTCATATGTATGTATGTATAAGCTTATGTATTTTAGCGTTGTTACACGATAAAGGGCAATTTTGAAGCAATAGGGTTGAAAGTTTGTGTTTACAAACTTTCAACCATCCAAGATATATATGAATGAATGAATGAATGAATGAAAATAAGTTTATTCAAGATTTCTGGGGGGATGGGGTACATTTTGTTATTTAGCTAAATATTTTATTGTGGGAAGTTATAAGGTTTTGCAACCTTCTTCAACCCTGGCTTTACTTAATTAATTCTCTAACATTACAATATTAATAAAAAGACCTAATTTTCCTATCTTTGGGGGGAATGCAGCTGCGGCCGACTTTTTTGCTAATTACGTGCCATTCGGTCCAAGGTCAATATATTTCAACTGACATTAGATGGTAAGGGAAACCACAGAAAACCTTTACCCACGCAATGTACTGATATTCTTAACTTTATTAAATATAAATTTATAAATGGTTGACAATAGATACATTTGCTGACGTTTCGCGCACTAACCGAACCGCACTCGGTTTTTCGGAGATTTCTTTTTCGCGCACTGTCGACACTACTCGCACTTTCGGCACTACTCGCACTATCGACGTTTCGCGCACTTTCGGCACTACCCGCACTTTTTCGGGTCAGCGGATTAGGAGTGGTATGTCCTCTAGGTGGTCGAGGACTTCATCAGGAGGGTCCTGAAGCACTTGGAGGATTCTGGAAGGAGGGAAAGGAAACCTTTTCTTCGGCCTTCTGCAGAGGACCCTTCGTCGACGGTGCCACGGCGTCATGAGCGTCGATCGGGCTTCGATGTTGGGACCGTGCAATGTACGTTGGGCGTATCGAGCTTGGAGATTTTGGAGGTGTTCGAAAATGGGGGGAATTTTTACGTGTTCGTGTACTAAGTGTGACGGATAACGTCTGTCTAGACGGAAAATACTACGGCAGATTGCTCTTTCGCAGCTCTCCAACTGTCGGACGTATCTGTGAGGTTAAGTCGAATAGAGTAACGATCTATATGCTACTACTGGTCTTATGAACGTTTTATACGTGTTTAACAGAGTTTGAGGATTACATCCTCGAATTCTGCCTCTTAGAGCATATAGAATGTTAGATCTGTTTCGGACTTTTTTGAGTGTGTTTTGAAGATCGGATTTCCAATTGTTGTGTTGATTGAATGTGACTCCCAAGTAAATAATGTCCTCCTGCAGTTCGAGATTTTCACCCCGTCGGACGTCGTTTTTGTTGAATTTACGTATTTGAGTGTAATTTGGGTGATGGAAAAGTATTGTTTGTGTTTTACTTGGGTTAGGAGATATATATCATACGAAACTACCTATTTAGGTAGTTTCGTATGCTATCTTGGATGGGATTATTTTTGGTTCGAATTGCTGGGGGGTTGACCACCTGGGGAAAGAAATAAATCTTGTTTAGGATAAAGGGCGCAATTTTGAAGCAATAGGGTTGAAAGTTCTTGTACATAGGTAGTTTCGTATGATATCTTGGATGGAATTGGTTTTGGTTTGAATTGAATGGGGGGTTGACCCCATGGGGGAGGAAAAAATCTTATTTACACGATAAAACTCGCAATTTTGGAGTAATAGGGTTAAGAGTTTGTAAGTAGGTATTTTCAAAAGATACCTTGGATGGGATTGGTTTTGGTTAAAAAAGGTTGGGGTTTGACCCCATGGGGGAAGAAATAAATCTTGTTCACACGATAGAAGGCGCAATTTCGGGACCATAGGGTTGAAACTTTGTATGTAGGTAGTTTCGTATGATATCTTGGATAGTATTTATTTCGATATAAATTGGTTGGGAGGTTGACCCCCCGGAGGAGGAAATACATATTGTTTACACGAGAGAGATTCATAATTGAACGAATAGTTTATAGAGATAGAGTTTTTTTTAATAGATGTACAGGAAACTTTCATTTGTTTTCTTTTCTGAATTTTAAAATTTCATTTTTGTAACTGACTTCTTTTATACTTTGATATGTTCATGTTTTGATTTATACAGCTATGTTTTAGTGTATAATTGTCCTGAATGATCATTTTCAAGAGTTCCTTTGATAGTAACATATCAGAATTAATAATACTACATTTTTGGCTAGAGATTCTAATTGTCGTCAAATTTACTACTCATATTTTTTGTCAAGTTTTAAAACTGACATAGACTGAAAATTTTCTGCTTTTAATTTTATGTGCTGAGCGGATACAGAGATGGTTGAGTGAAAAAAGTTCGAGCTTCAATATGAAAAAAACAACATTCCTCACATTCTTCCACACCATCAGAACATACCAGCCATATTTCACTGCTATGTCGGTCCACCAGACAGAATGCACTCGCACTGACTCCTTTTGTCCTAGAATTCAGAAAACTACAACAATAAAAGATCTGCAAGTATATTTTAATCAGCATCTAAGGTGGAAAGTCCATACTGAGTGTTTTGAAAAATCGTAAAAAATTATTGAAAGATTTATGACTTTATGAGGTAGGTAATGGTTTTTCTCTTCCCGTTCTCTCTCTTCATGAGTATCGCATTGGATATTTCCTGTTTTTCTCAATGTTTATTTATTTGGTCCTTTCATGTTGAAAATGTACGATTCCTTAAATGTGGAAAAATCGTGAAACACACTAGCCTGGCTCAGGTTCCACAGTTCTTTCAGTATGAATATTTATTTGTAGATCATATGTAATTTATTTTGTGAATAATGCTGTACTTCAAACTCTCCATATGTACTTCAAACTCTCTATATCAACAAACAATATAAATGATTTACTTCGTCTCAATTTAGTGATGGAAATGGGAAAACCACTGCTATTTATTGATCTTTTTGCCGATAATGTTCATTAGCGTTTACTGTATCTTTGATATATCTCGGACTTGTTGCGAAATATTAACACATCCCAAAATACAGGTTCACTTAATTAGTAACAACTGTTTAGATAGTGAGGGTTACATGACTAATTTCAATTTACTTTTCAGTTAATGTCAAGAATTTTTCGAATGACTCAGTATTTGATTAATGAAAAAAACACCTGTATTTTTGACTTGGTGTGAATATGTTATATAAAAGTTAGATGTAATCACTAGAATAGGGGTAGCAAGAGTAACCAAAGTTGAGTTTCTTCAATTAAACATGGATAGAGAATTATACTGAAATAGTTTTTTTTAACGCCAGTTCTGAACAGCGAGTGGGCTTCAAATCTAGTATATTATTATCATGATATATTTAAGCACTAAACTCATGGATGTACACAACACCCGAGAGGCACCTACAAACTCAGCAACCGAAGACGACATACTAACCCTTCCGTCACGAAGCCTCTTATTAAATAATTAATTTGACATCAGAAAACAGAGTGCATATTCTATTAAAGTATTACAAAAATTGAAGTAAAACATAATATTTCTTCAAACAGAAATTTCACTAAAAACATTGAATTAATAAAATTATTTTCAAAAAATGGATTTTCCAATATGTTGAAACAGTTATTTCAAAATATTCGAATATATTTGATTCAATCTAATAAGCTGCATAGTTTAATTTATATATATATATATATATATATATATATATATATATATATATGTATATATATATATATATTATATATATATATATGTATATATATATATATATATATATATATATATATATATATATATATATATATATATATATATATATATATATATATATATATATATATATATATATATATATATATATATATATATATATATATATATATATATATATATATATATATATATATATATATATATATATATATATATATATATATATATATATATATATATATATATATATATATATATATATATATATATATATTTGTATTTTCGGCAATAATAGGCCTATTGAATGAGGAAATTTACTTTATTATAAAACTAGGTGAAATGGTGAAGGTGGGCAGAATATGACCATATATTGGTTGTTTTGTTCTGCCACAAAAATATCCCCATATATAAAATTTCAGCTCGTGAGTGGATCAATATAATAATACACAATTACTTAATTATCAAAGTTGTGTTTTTTCTAAATAAGACCTTTTATATATTATAACATTTTCTGTTTTCGACCAAAATAAAGGTGAGCTTCATTAAGGTTTAATACCTCACCTATACTGTGCGGTTTTTGAGATAATTCATATTTGGTTGAAGAGTGGTATCAATTTTAACGTTTAAATTTTTAGCATGTATGAGGTTTCCTTATGCCAAATCTGATAATAGACCAAACTCAATGCTCCACTTGTGAAAAATGTTATAATTTATAGGCGTCCAGTAAATAGCACCCAATAATTATGACTTTTAAACAGATACAATTTCCGTTGTTTAAATGACCCACCCTGTATTTTACGTTCATAGCAGATGCAAAAAATATATGTATATATATATATATATATATATTTCTTGACTTGAAAATTTAAGTTTTTTGTTAAAATTTGACAGTAAAATGGAAATATTCGTTTTTCATAAAAACGTGAATAATTAGCTATATGGAAGCCTTATAGTATTTGATAGGTAATTAATTTTTTGCATATGCTATGAACGTGAAATAAAGGGTGGGTCATTTAAACTACGAAAGTTGTATCTCTTTAAAAGTCATAATTATTAAATTTTTTGGGGTAACATTAGTTCAAATAAACGATCATAAAATCACAGTTTGATCGAACGAAAAAAAAAATATTTCTGCTTCAAAAAAATAAGTAGCTAGCGTAACGGCTGAAGTAAGAATGAGGTGCCAGACGTGAATTAGGAACAAGGGAGAACAGTTCGAACAAAATTTATAGCTAGAGATCAGGTATATAATAAATTATTATTCAAATAAACGATCATAAAAATAAAATATATTTGAACGAGCACACATTACAGAATACTCAGTTGAAAAAATTGGGCTTTTACAGGTATTAATAAAAAACTTATGAGGGTTTAATACGAAAATTTGTAAAATTTGAGAATAAAAATTTGAAAAATTATATCTCCTTAACCGCGAGTCTTAGGATGCAGGGTCCAAAAAGAAAAGGTAGCAAATGACCTAATTACCCCAACAATACCCTAAAAAATTTTGGTGCCGAACACCCTGTAAATATATATATATGTATATATATATATATATATATATATATATATATATATATATATATATATATATATATATATATATATATATATATATATATATTAATATATATATATATATATATATATATATATATATATATATATATATATATATATATATATTAATGTAGGATTTTGCGTGTGCCGTTTTTTATATATATAAATATATATATATATATATATATATATATATATATATATATATATATATATATATATATATATATATATATATATATATATATATATATATATATAATTATATCAGACGTGAAAAAATCGTGGTTTAGGAGGTCTAAAACGGATAGAAAATCTAGTCCCGCACCTGACTGCTTTCCTTCGGTACACTGCAATATTATGTATTTTATGGGATAAAATACGGCTAAAAAGATTTAGTTAAAATATAGACCATGTTTAAAGACCTTGAAAAAGTGTACGCACATCGACAAAACCAACCTAAATGTTTCACAACTACTATGAATACCTACGTATTGTATGCACATCATATGAGGTATCGAATTAAAAATAATTCCCCTTTATTGCCAGGAAAATATTATATATGAGGCGACATTGCTTTCAATTTACGTAAATTGTAGATAGATGCACGTGAAATGCTTACGTATTTAAGTGACTGTAGTAGTGAGCTAGATAACGTTAAATAGAGTGTTATTGATATTAATTGCCGCTTGAGTTAAGAGTGATCCTTGAGAATGATAAGAATTGCTATTGGTTGGTAAATGCTGCAGTCATCATCTGTCAAGTAAACTTTGATATTCGTTCTACAACAGCATCACGGAAAGTCCTTTGCTTTGGCATCTACTCACACTCACTCGTGGGGCTATATAAAGAGGCAGTTCGGAAAAGAGTGGCCGCCTCGGCGACTACGAGATTGTCACGTAGGCACCTGGTTCGATGCCTTCGTTGTTATCTCGTCTAGACAAGTACCTGTACTGTTAAAATACTTAAATATGGCCGAAGAGTACGGTTGTCTATATTTTTGATTTATACCTTGAGCACAGGGCCCCGTAAGGGCTACTGGCGCCTGTGTGAAAAAAAGGATTTTGGCGCCCCTTAAGGCATTTTGGATTATGTTTTTTTTATTTAATTTTTTGAAGTATGTAGGTAGGTGCTTGAAATAAAGCAAAGAAACTGAACTTTAGAAGTACTATTTATTTGTAGACTAAAATATCAAAATGAGACAAACCGAATAAAATCATAACAAAATAAATTAAAACAAATTCTTGTTCACACCCATTTTAAAGCATTTACTTAACTAATGGGGTACAGACACGTTGTTTATAAAAACTAGAATATAACCCAAAACTAACTAAAAATCACATCTTTTTTAGGAACAAATAACAGAAATGAAATTTTGCCTAATGTCTACATATATATATATATATATATATATATATATATATATATATATATATATATATATATATATATATATATATATATATATATATATATATATAAGTGTTACTTTCTACTAATACTTAGATATTTAAAAAAATATGCAATATGCATATACTTCTGATAAAAAATACCTAGGTAACTTCGTTATTGAATCAAAAATGATAGCTGATAGCTAGGTACAATAGAAAAATAAAAAATAGCTATTTTAGTAGCGATATTTTCCGAGACTTTGCTGTTGCAAATTCATTAATTACATCGCTAAAATTTATACCATCAAAAATTTCTTGTTCAATTGCTAATATACCAAGCCAAAACAATATTTCTAGAAGCATTGTCGATCTTAAATAGTTTTTAATGATTTTTAACTTTGAAAAAGATCGCTCCCCAGAAGCTACAGATACAGGTAATGTCAGAAGAATTCTTATATTAGTGAAATGCTTACGTTTGGAAGGGTGGAGATTAAATTGTTTTCAAATATATATTGTAAAATAATTAAGGAGTCAGTATCATCAGGTAATGAAAACAACTTTAACGCTTTAATTCAATTACACAAATCATTGGAGTCTATATCCTTATTATCCTGATATGTCAGTCGTTCTTCAAGAACAGGACAAAGTTTTAAAAGATTGCTGTCATTTAATTTGAATATGTCGCTAAAAAATCCGAAAATATTATCATACTCAATAAGTCAAATCGGTTTTTTAGAGCTTAAAGTTTGATCTATAATTTTGAAGAAAAAACTAATTTTAAAGAATGTTTTTGGATCATGAGGGGTCTCATCTCGGTGTTCATGGTCAAATAGTTTTGGTTTAAATTTCCCCCTGGCCGTTTTTGACCCTGGGTTTTGGCGCCCCTAAAGGATGGCGCCCGTGTGCATTGCACAATTTGCACATATGGTAGCGGGGGCCCTACTTGAGCATATATAAGATTGAATCAGAACCACTCAGCTATCGATTTAGGCCTAGGCCCGTGAGGCCCGGGCTGCGTAATTTGTGAAGCTACAAAAATTTTTGTAGAGGCGAAAAAAAGTAGACAATCCATTTTGAAAATGGGTTATGAATCGTTTCTATTAAAAATATTTTATAGTATATATTATAATTCAATTTTTTAATTTATTTTTAATCTGTGGATAAGATATTTATTTTTTAATAGATAAATTATTATGATCTTTATCGAATAATGTTCTCTACTTTTTGTATCTTTACTTTTTGTGTTTTTAGTGAGATTAATCTCACGTGTATGAAGCCGAAATTACTAAATCTAAACAACTTCTTGTGAGAAGTTATAATAATAGACGAACTATTATTATATTAGTTATAATAATAAAGGAATCATCGTTTCAATGTGAAATAAAAATACGGTACATTTCATGTATTAAATATTAATTTGGTATTCATTTAAAAGTCTTATATTTTCATTAAATAAAAATATTTAAAAATAAAAATATTGAATCAAAATTAATGAAATTCATTTCATCAAAAAGGGCGGCGCATCAAACGAGGCATAGAGCGCCTAAATCCGCCACTGGATTCACCATAAGGTAGAATTCGGAACAAATTATTTCTGAACCGAATTTTGTGATTAAAAAAACAGACCTTGGATTTCAGTTGAATATCCACATTTGTCCTCTGACTGGCACTTTCGAATATCTGCTTAAATTTCAGATTCATTTATATTACACTCATAATCGTTATCCAATGCTTCATGAAGAAGAGCTAAAAAAATTGGCATGTTTTGCTTGTTTGTTTTATTGAATTTACTTGCATCAACCACAGAGGGTTATGATCTTTATCGAATAATGTTCTCTACATATGGTATATTTTGATATATGTAATCATACATATATCTAAAGGATACATTGGTAAATTATTTTATGTTAGATATACATATCTATATATATATATATATATATATAT
This sequence comes from Cynegetis impunctata, assembly GCA_030704885.1. Taxonomy (NCBI): domain Eukaryota; kingdom Metazoa; phylum Arthropoda; class Insecta; order Coleoptera; family Coccinellidae; genus Cynegetis; species Cynegetis impunctata. The sequence continues at coordinate 339,413 of JARQZK010002189.1, forward strand.
ATATATATATATATATATATATATATATATATATATATATTTATATATATTTTAGAACGAAGATAGCGGGGTTTTTGGTTCAGTTAAACAATCTTACGATTATATATTTTTATATTTTCAGTCACGTTTCGGTCTGCTACTTTGACCTTCATCAAAATGAGTGGATCATTATGATATTACATAATTACTTAAATTATCAAAGTTGTGTTTTTTTAAATGAGACCTCTTATATATTCTGTATTCGACCAAAATAAAGGTGAGCTTCATTAATGTTTGATACCTCACCTATACTATGCGGTTTTTGAGATAATTCATATTTGGTTGAAGAGTGGTATCAATTTTAACGTTTAAATTTTTAGCATGTATGAGGTTTCTTTATGCCAAATCTGATAATGGACCAAATTCAATGCTCTACTTGTGAAAAATGTTATAATTTATAGTCGTCCAGTAAATAGCACCCAATAATTATGACTTTTGAACAGATACAACTTCCGTAGTTTAAATGACCCACCCTGTATTTTATGTTCATAGCTGATGCAAAAAATTAATTACCTATCAAATACTATAAGGTTTTCATATAGCTAATTCTTCACGTTTCTATGAAAAACGAATTTTTCCATACTACTGTCAAATTTTAACGAGAAACTTAAATTTCCAAGTCAAGATATATATATATATATATATATTTATATATACATATATACATATATATATATATATATATATATATATATATATATATATATATATATATATATATGTATATATATATATATATATATATATATATATATACATATTTATATATATATATATATATATATATATATATATATATATATATATATATATATATATATATATATATATATATATATAAAGACTCGAAAGCTTGAACAGAAACAAGAGTTTTTTTTTTAGTCAGCCCTAAGACTGCATACCTGAATAAGCATTTTCTCTCCTTAACTTAGACAGTCGTCTAACCTTAACAATTATATATATATATATATATTATATATATATATATATATATATATATATATATATATTATATATATATATATATATATATATATATATATAATATATAATATATAATATATATATATATATATGTATATATATATATATATATATATATATATATATTTGTATATATATATATATATATATATATATATATATATATATATATATATATATATATCAACGATTAGAAGAGGAGTATTCGGCAATACATTTTCAATGATAATTGTATAATTGTTATCTGTTAAATATTAAACTATCTAATCATGATTAATCTAAATCATCATTACGACACATTTTTCTTAAAGTTTGTTGTCACTTCTATTTTGTTTTCTGGGTTAATTTTATATTCAACTTATTTGTTTAATATTCTTACAGTAACTTCAGTAGAAGTTATGGTGATATATTTCACCTGAATAAATGCTGTAAATTATGCATGAAAACGAATGACTGAAACCGGATCGAAACTGGTTAATAAAATGAGATTTACTTGTTTTGAATAAAAGAAAAACTGAAAAATCGCTCTGAAATAATAATTGACTTATTGCAAGTAGTTATCAATCAAATTCAATATATCTACAACAAGTTTTTTTCTCATTATATTATTTTGAATTAAATTATTTTCATAAAAGAGCATATTCATGAAAAAATAAAATAAAGTTCAATTAATATAATTTTTTTTTTTTTTTTTTAACTCGAGGGACCTACAGTTTAACGCCGGTTCCGAACGGCCAATGGGCTTGTAAACGATGTACATTACCCAACAATTAATCTTTATAATTAGAACCACTAAATTCCGGACATACACAACACCCAAGAGCAAGGTGGGACTCGAACCCACATCCTCGGCTTACAAGCGGTACGCCTTACCGCTGGTCTACCGAGGCCTCTATTTATATAATATAAGGGTTACACTGAATTATTTCGACCATGACACTTTCTCATTGATCAATTCGTTACGTCAGAAATTGCAAACCTCGAGTATTTGCAAGATTTTTTACTCTAATCAGAGGTTGCTGGACAGGCCTGATATTTTAACCCTCATTCTTTCGCAAACCATGAGACATTTTTACAGCATTCGCCAGCACTTGGCTGGCATAAGATATTTTTCATTGAAAAAATGCTGACTTTTCCGGGCTGCCTTCAAGTTGGACCGGATATTGCAATCTTCGATATTTCGCAATCTATGGAAGATTTTTCAAAATTCAGCCTCGCCAGCACCATGGCTAGCATCAGGTAATTTCAATTAAAAAATGTTTACTTGTCGACCAGTTCTACTGGCGTCAAGTCGGCCCAAATATTTCAATTTTTGATGTTTCGAAAGTAAAAGAAATAAAAAAAGCATTCACTGACTATCACTAGATAATTTCCAATTTTCTTCAAAAAATGGTGACTTTTATAATCATGATGATTATTACAGGTAATTCGGTAATATTTTTAAATGTTCAATCAAATTCAAAGGATTGCTAAAGTTTGATTTATAAAATATTATAGAATTGAAATGATCTCAGAAGGCAAAGAAACCCGTATAATACTAAAGTATTAAGATCGATAATTTTTTTTTGTTCTATATTTTGACAGTTATAGGACTCGATTTTCAAACTCTATAACCTAAAAGTCTCTGCTGATATAGCAATAAAAGATGAGAAAAATGGACCTTCAGAGTTCTTCGAATGAATGGAGTGGATTCGGTATTTCTAAGAAGTTGAAATGAGACAATTCAGTTACGTCTTAAGATTCCATAACTACCATATATCAATAACAAAAAATAAGCAAAATCTAGATTTCTTCTTGTTTGTTTGACAATAACTGATAGAGAAAATATATTTTCGGTAATAGGTTTCCCTGAAATAATAGTTTATCACCCGAATTATGTCAAAATAGATTGCAAAAAGATGAAACATGATAGCATTGATTCTGTATATTGCATTGCAATTGTTTAATATTTTTTTAAAATTTGGAACATCAAATCTTTAATCTTTTTGTCTTTTAGAATCCAAAAATTCATTTGATAGAAATCAAGTATTATTTTGCACTTTAGATTCAAAAAAATTTAAATAAAAATTAATATATTGAAATAAATTACTTCAAATTTACCAATAAGATTTACATAAATACTTAATATTATGTATATTTTCAGGGTTCTAGCTCATTTTTAACACTTCGTTCTATTCAAAACTGATTTGATGACGGAAGCTAAGAAAATCAGCTTAGTAATGGTTACATTTCTTGAATATACCAACGTCATTTCCGAAGCTTCTATACGGTCCATCTGTTTGCCATCCTATTATCTCGGGATTATAAAATTTGTGAAGGGATTATTCTAAATGCAATGATCTGCTATTTCCGTAATGCCTTGTTGTGTGTGGATAATAAATTTTTTATATTTGAATGTAATCAAGGGCGTCGCCAAGGGGGACAGAGAGGGTGCTGTCTTACTCCCTAGAGACTCGAAAAATTTAATAAAATGAAAGTTATTCAAATTTCACAACAAACCCAAGAAGATTATTTTGATTTAATTTTTTTTTCTTGTAATAAATGATTAAAAATTGACAAATTGTATTTATTTTACCTACAGTTAATATCTTCTATCTTACCCCTCCTGGTCCATTAGAGACGCTCTTCTATGTAATTAAATATTGGCGGTCATTACTCCATATAGACGCATTTCGATCAGAAACGAGTAAACAACATTTTTTTTTGAGATATTCCCATACAATGTATTACGTTCTTCTATTTAGTTTGTCATAATATGAAAGTATTATAGTAATTTTGTAAATCTGTTTTCTGTTAATATCAAAACTGAAGGCATAATTCATCTTACTAATTTCAGTATTGAAAAAAATCGTGTATTCTGTAAGTTCATAAGTGTTAAGAATACAGAAAACATCATCGACATAATATATCCAAAGAAAAACATTATTTGCTATATCGTTATCTGATGCAAATATATTTTTTTCTAGGGATATAAAAATTCCACTCAATAATGGGGATAAGGGGAACCTCATTGGTAAATAAACTTAGAGAACATAAATAATAGTTATTTACACCAAAAGTGTGGTGTCACCGAGAATTCTATGCTGGCGTACTTTTGAAACTGCAGTTCATCGAATTGTACTGAAAATATTACTTCAAAATAAAGAGTTCAATTTTTAGAATGCATTTTTTATTCCATTTAACTCACTTTTCTAGGGAGGTAAGTGTTACAACGAAAGGCTTGGTGTTGTATGGCAAGCGACGAAAAGTCACCCAGAACTCTATGCTGGCGTACTTTTGAAACTGCAGTCCATCGAATTGTACTATAAATATACTTCAAAATAAAAAGTTGAATTTTTAGAATGCATTTTTATTCCATTTAGTTCACTTCTCTAGGGAGGTACCTAAGTATTAACTAACCTCCCAAGGAATGTAAGTGTTACAACGATTTTAAGGCTTGGTGTAGTATGGCAAGCGACGAAAAGTCACCCAGAACTCTATGTTGGCGTACTTCTGAAACTGCAATTGATATAAATATTACTTCAAAATTAAAAGTTGAATTTTTATAATACATTTTGTAGTCCATTTAGCCTACTACTCAAGAAGGTAAAACGTACTTGTCTCTCCCAAATCAGTTTCAGAAGTACTTACTGAGTATGGGGAAGAAACAATAATTTCAGTAAAATGTGAGACAAGTGATTCACTTAAATACTTTAATTTTTTAAAGATGTATCACCAAGTGCTTAGAGGTCAGTCGATAAACTTAATTTACAATTTAATATTAGCAAGTGACATATGAGCATTATTTCCTGTCTTCTACACCTAAAAGTATTCGCCTCAGAGGATATTCTTATGTCTCGTCCCACCTTTTGGGCGGATTATTCCATTAAGGAAGATATATTGAAATTTGACATATTATTGACAAGTAACACTTCATTAAATATATGAATAAAACTGTTCTTAGTGTCATTTAGATTTCATATGACGAAATCAGTGGCGGCTCGTGAGGTGTTGGTTCAAGGAGGCTACAAGAGGTGTTAAAAAATGAACCATAGGCGAAAATTTTTAGGATTTCAAGGTCAACCGCCTTATAATTCAAAGAAAACCAAAGTAAAACAAGCTCTCTAAAATATTAATTTCTTATTGTTTTCACTTTCGAGTGTCTACCTTGAGACCTACTCCTATTTACAATATTCACAAAAACTCTTTTCAGCCAATTAATCAATTCATCTATTCATCAAATTTTTTTTTCTTTCACAAAATAGCCTACCTACTTAACGAATTTGTTACCTATTCAAGGAATTAATCAATTGTTGCCCAGTAAGAACCAACGGGGAGGTGAGAGTTTTTTCTTGCCAAAAATAAAATAGGGCCCTCCCAAAAAGAGATTAAAATAAAACAGACAGAGACATTTTCCCTAGTAAAAAGTAAACACTACCAACAAAATAATTTATTTTTTACCTGTGATCCGGTTAACCAAGGATGTCTCTCATAATTTCTGATATTAAAAGCGCGATTGTTGTTTGTTACGCTGCACCAAATTGTTTAATTCCGGGTTTAGGTCGCAATGTTTTTATTGAAACTTTATCGTCATAACTTGGTGCACTGAAGTTATGGGATCACAAATATTCCAGTTCACCATTGAAATTTTTAAAATTAACTTCAGTGACCGAACTCATTTTAAAAACAAAAATAAATGAAATAAAACCAAAATAAACTCCACTAGTGACTACAATTAATGCTTTCCAACGAATTCACTCGATTTTACCCGAAAGCCTATAGTTGTGATTGGTTGACATTGTGTGAGAATTAATGCATCCTTTTTGAACCGAGCCAACAACACCGAGAATATATCGGTGTTGTTGACCGAGCAGCTAGCTTCAATCGGTGTTGCTTTTACACGTGTTTTCTATAAACAATGAAGTGAATAAGGTATATTTTATTCTCAGCGTTTCGTTTTCTCTCTGGCATGACATATGGAATAATGAAAGCGTCTATACCTTACTAAGCCTCTGCAGCATTGCCACTGTTTATATAAAATCTTGAAATGAATGAAATGCAGTAAGCAGTAAATGTAAATACCTTCTATCGTAATTAATAAATTATATTATATAATGTAGGTTGAAAGGAAGGTAGGTGCATAAAATAATATGATTTTGATTAATATGAATATGCTGAATGCTGACTATTCAATATAATATAGTAGTGATACACGGAATATTATTGAGGAGGCGGCTTAGCCTCCTTAGCCGCCTTCGAATAGCTGCCCCTCAAATGTAATTCATGACTATTCGAATTGAGTTTGGTTTAAATTATCTAATCGAATAAGCTCGATTCTCAATACCATATTGTCCAATAAAGAGTTCAGGTACGAAGTTTGGCACATCAGAAGTAGCCATTAAGGAGCTATAGAGTTGACATTTGGTAACGTGGATTGAGTTTATGTTGAAATAGAGTCCCTTGTGGGTTTCAACTATTTTCCTCGACCGCGCTGCACTTCGCGGAGACTATTCCGTTATAATCGCTTCTCTACCTGCTTTGCGATGCACTTCGCGATTTTTTTTTTTTTGAATAAAATAAATTATTTTCAAATTTTTATTTTGGTTTGCTATTCAAGCGTCGTTTTTCAAATCATAATTTATTCCGTTCGAATAGCATCTCGGCTCGATGTACTTCGCGCGAAAATTACGACCTTAGTGTTATTTTTTAAAGAAGAAAATATCATTTACACTCTTCTTGATTAACACTTTATTATATAAGTGAACAACAAAATTTTCTTTCCATGCTATTTCAGTTCGATTTATTGGTTAAATATTGACTTTAACATAAAAGATAAGACTTTTTTTCATATAATCAATATCTTATCGATATTTGCACAATTTGTTTGATATCGATATATTTCTTTATTATTCATAAGTTTATTGCGAGGAACAAAGGATTTAACCAGAATATAAAAACTATGGTTACATGGTTTTGAATTCATTTATAAATTTTATAAAATAATTTTTTTTTTTTTAATAATAAATTTATTGTTTTGGTCATCTGAACTTATATAAAATAGCTGTTTTTTATACTATGATTCACAGGATATTCAATAGCAACTTCGAAAAAGAAATTCGAGACTAACTATAATTCTTCATCTATGAACAATGTCATAATTAAGAAGAAAAAGCATATTACATTAACCGAAAAGTCACCCAAAAGCAGAATTGCCTTTTCAAAGCAATTTTTTTTCAAACCAACTCTACTTCTTTCACTATACAGGGTGGGCCAAATTGGACACTTTTAAAGGGGAAGTACTGTTTTTAAACTAGATAGATGAAAACTGATGATGGTGTCTGAGGCACAATTTTTATGACAAACTTAATGGTGAAAACCGCATATCGATATCTATCATCGTTTCTGAGTTACAGCATGTTTTTCGAAAATGTTCATTTTCGAAAAGTTGCTATAACTTTTTTCCTGTCAAAAATTCTTTGGTTCTATGAAAACATCCTCGAAGCACTTTTTTACGTAGAATTCAATGGTTTAAGTAATTTATTTTTTCAAATCATACATCAACAGTTATTGACGGAAAATAAATTTTTTTTAATGAGACACCCAGTATATTTCTGCATATTACGATAGAACTTAAAACTACCATTTCAAAAATGTAGCACACTTGACGTTTTGCTAGAGTCATCTCTGAAATTCAGAGCTTTTAAGTTTATTCATGTAGACTTCGAAACGCACACTATGAACAAGTAGGCTTTGGACGAAGCGGCGATAAAACAGGAAGCAAGAGTTCACTAGTAGCTATCAATGGTTAGGAAAGCTGTTGACAGCAGTACTTGAAACTCATAGTTTCAGTAAAGCTGATAACAATTTATACTATATTCACACTAATAAATAAAACTAAAACAATAATAATAATAATAAAGAACAAATTATTTCTTTAGAAGTGTTCAAAATGTCAAAAGTTTGAAAATAAGATCTTTCAACCTTCCCCAGAGGTAAAAGTCCATAGGCGTTAGGTCCGGTGACCTGGCCGGCCAACGGTTGGGTCCTTGGTTGGCTATCCAATTATTGCCAATATTTGGAGCCAAAAAATTGCAGACAATTGTAATTGTCTTGTGAGGCGAAGCCCGGTCTTCCTGAAAATATATTTTCTTGAGCTCCATTAGCGGCAATTCGTCAACAAGGGGTTCAATATGTTGCCTTAATATTTCTAAATACCTCTGAGAAGCTAGAGTGCCTTTATAAATGACGGGGCTGATAATTCTACCCCTAAAAACACCTGCCGATACACTGAATTCAAATCTTCCTTGACTTCTCTGCTTCACAATAGAAGGAGGTTTTTGTTGTGCCCAAGAATGAGATTTATAGCGGTTGAAAATACCGGCACTGCTGACATAAGCTTCATCTGGCCAAATAAAATTTGATGAAAATTCAAGCACTTGGTTACAATTTTCCAGGAACCAGTGGCAAAAATCCATGCGGCGTTCAAAATCTCCTGGTCTGAGTTCATGAACTCTTCTGGGCCTGTATGGCTTGAATTTATACTTTTTCAAAATTCGCCTAACGTGAGTTCTTGGTAGGCCTGTTGTAATTTTTAAATTTCGCATTGACGTTTTCGCATTATTAGCAACAGCTCGTAAAACGACTATTTCTTTCAATTCCGTATCCCTAGTTGATGCATATGATTTTGGCCTTATCTTTTCAAATTGACCACCATCAATTAGGTTGTGTTGCAATCTTGCGAATATGTCTCTAAAAGATTGCCTTCTATCTGGATACCTCACGCAATACAAATTGTTTGCTACATCTACATTTTCCCCGGTTAGTATAAAACAGACTATCATATCCCATTTTTCATAATTATCATACTTTATTGCAAATGCGTTTGAAAAATTAATAAAAACCACAAATTGAAGAGCGCCTTTAATACTTATATCAAAATTTGACAGCTACTAGTGAACACTTGCTTCCTGTTTTATTGCCGCTTCGTCCAAAGCCTACTTTGTTCATAGTGTGCGTTTCAAAGTCTACATGAATAAACTTGAAAGCTCTGAATTTCAGAGATGACTCTAGTAAAACAGCAAGTGTGCTACATTTTTGAAATGGTAATTTTAAGTTCTATCGTAATATGCATAAATATACCGGGTGTCTCATTTAAAAAGATGATTTTTCCGTCAATAACTGTTGATGTATGATATGAAAAAATAAATTACTTAAACCATTGAATTCTACGTAAAAAAGTGCTTCGAGAATGTTTCCATAGAACCAAAGAATTTTTGACAGGAAAAAAGTTACCTACAGCAATTTTTCGAAAATGAACATTTTCGAAAAACATGCTGTAACTCAGAAACGATGACATATATCGATATGCGGTTTTCACCATTGAGTTTGTTATAAAAATTGAGCCTCAGACACCGCCATCAGTTTTCACCTATCTAGTTTAAAAACAGGGCTTTCCCTTTAAAAGTGTCCAATTTGGCCCACCCTGTACAAGGAGCACAAAGTTAAGCTATAGGTACTAGAATACTAAGAATTTTTTTCAGTTGTCCTGGAGTTTCTTACCGAAATCTCACTATAGGTACCCATAAAGAAAATGTATATATATATATATATATATATATATATATATATATATATATATATATATATATATAAGAAAAAAATCCTGAATTGTCAGTTGACCACAAAAATAAATATCAATGATGTATCCAAGAATCGAAACGATTGGAACTATAGGTAGTTCAACTTTTATTGACAATTTGAGCAACAATATCCAAACTTTCCAAGTGATGAACCTGAAATAAATATTCATAAATTGTTCATTCACAAATAGATATTTACTAGTTTGCAGTTAAATTAAGAGGAGATTAACAAGTACAACAGCGATTCCAATTATGTTAATTGTTAAGAAAAACCAATGACTAAACCAATATCCGCTAATCCAGAGGTTCCCAAACTTTTCCAAGCGGTGCCTTTTTCCAATTTAACCCTTTCGCTCACGCATTTTTGGTGTACTCCAAAAAATTCTATGTCATCCATTTAAGGGGGTGTGATATGTACAATATACTGTACATTGTGAGTAAACGGTATATATGACTTGTACAATATATTGCACATTTTGAATTAGTGGACGTGTATTTGCGATTTTGTAAAATGAAATGCAACATAAGGTTACAACTGATCATTTATTTGTGTGATATATCAAAAAACAATTTTGTTTTTTTGAAATTCATAAATGTATATTGCACTTAGTACAAACAAAATTCGTCCTAGTTGTACATTCAGGGAATTTGCATCTGAAAGAAAAAGATTTTTCATCAAAATTACCTTCCACATCATCTGAACTTCTTTCTTTTACCGTATTTTCATCATTGCTTACTTCTACTTCTCATAGTTTGAGTTTTTTCATGAAAGCTGATATGTTGTCACATATTTATGTGGCATGTTAGGTATCTTTGGATTGAGACATGATTTTTTCATTTTCCTCATAGTGGTGGCATACAAAGATACAGAAGATTTTGCTAGTTTTTTTAACAAAATTGACATATTTATGTCAATTTTGTTGGCTGCTCGAATAAGTTTGACAATTTTGTAACCACTTTCATGACGTGCCCAAAGGGTAGTATTCTATCACATAAAACTTCCTACGCTACGACATGAAGTTTGGAAATGATTTATCTTTCTTGCAGAGGACAATAAATCCTTTGATATTAATTGATATCAATTGACTTTGCATATGACCATATGTTCGATATATGTTATCAATTGATATCAATTGACTTTGCATATGTTTTAAATATGTTATCCTTCAGGCATCCGTCCCTGTTGTTCGTCCTTTCACGAGTAATATTTTCAGTAGATCTTCTTTTACAGTTAAGCCACTAAATATTATTCAGTTATTATCTAAATATTTAGCAGTTATTCTCACCATAACTGCTAACGATGCTATTTCTGTAGACTCCCCAAGTTGTAATGAGAACCAATCACATACTGCCAAATCACCGTTTAACTGAGCTTGCACGTCTTTTGAAATATCGTGTATTGTGTATTCTTCTTGTCACGGTGCTGGCTGACAACTGGAGCTCTTGTATTGCTAACGTAATCTCACGTTTGTTGCGAAATCCCTCAAATAAGCAATCGGCGTCAGTCAAATATGATTCTTTTAACAACTTAGCATCCTGGAAAGGATTTTTCTTGTATGCACCGGGTTGGAGGAGAGCGGTAGTCGAAAAGCAGGCAGTGATCGTCAGCTGAGACCACTGCACTACTCGTTCTGATATTTCATACGGCACAGGCGTCAGTTCTAGTCTACAGAATAGACCATGAGTGGGGTGGGCACACGTAAAACGGGCACAGGGTTGGGGACCACTGCAATAGGCATTTCGGTATCTCTTCACCATTTCATTCATCTTTCTCGCATTCGAGAGCATACAGCGAGAGAGAAGCATCGCCCTAGGAAAGCGGTGAATTCGACGGCAAACGATACTGAAGACGACGAGGAGTGAGGTCGGATCTAGATGGGTAGAGAGATGTTTGTCCATCAGACACGTTCTTCATCAGTTCGCTAGTAAGGAGCAGCGCCCAACAGAGAATCGGCACGATGGGAAGAGGGAAGATCACCTAGATTCGAAAATAAACGATGCTCGTTGCAGACGACGAGACTAAAGACGGATTTCGGATGGGCAGAGAAGGGAGATGTTAGTCCATTGCTGATGTTGGAACTCGATGTCGGAGTGATGAGCATTGTTCACCAAAGAATCGACCTGGAATGAAGCGAACATACTTTCCGTCGATAGATAATACCACGAGCAGTCGTCAGGTATGTTTACTTGGTTTCAAAAAATAAGCGCCGCGACGCAGAGAGACATACACTTGGGTCTTGAAATATAGACACAAGGAAGGGAGCAAGTTCTAGTGCTGACTGAGTCCTAATCAAAGTACGAGACTGAAGTTTTCGTAGGCTGATGCCCGGAAACCGAAAGAACAGAGGTGTTTTTATTGGCTATGCATTTTCAGCAGTTGAGAATCCCCACACAGGCCGGGTTAGCAACCGGTATCGCTTTCGAAGTTTTCACCTCGACAATCTAAAAAAAAACCATTTATTTACGATATTTCCGTTTCTTCACAGTCACTGATTGAAGAAAAACTTTCTTTATCTACGTTATTATGCTTACTAGTGGTCAAAAATCGTTCCATCATCAAAGATACAAGAGCAAAATATCCCAATACTACTTATCAACAAAAAAAAATATTACCTATTCTTTATTTATATGCTGATTTCATTTTCGCTTGACTTGGATTATGTATGTCAATCGTCTATAGTCCAGATGGTTGGGAAATTGTCTAGGGCACAGACGGTACCGGGTTCGAATCCCAGATAAGATATGGATGATGTGATTGTCCAATAATTGCAATTTAAAATCATAAATCTACGTGTAAAATGATCTGCTGGGCAATGTACTAGATTACGAACCCATGAGGGTAGATGATGGATTATGTATCGACTGACTGTGCGAATCGGCAACGTTTACTTATTGCTTTCCTCAATATCTTCCAGAACTAACGCGAAAGCCACCTTGACGTGTATAGCCCGATCAGATCGCACGATCTAGAAGGATCGTAAGAATATTCTGAGCTAGCGAATTGATTTTGTACATAATGAAGTAAAAACAAACCACCCAAAAATTTTAGATATTTTTTTCCCAATTTCTTGAGTAAGACCACGGAGCTCCAGGGCGTCGCGGTAAACAGTTTGGGAACCTCTGCGCTAAACAAAAATGTACAGCTAACTTCTGGGAAACTGTAAATATTAACACAATAATATTCTCTGAATGTTTACAAAGATCAATTATATATGAACCTTTTGATATAAACTCTTTGATAATTTGTATTGACATTTTCTTCTGTTATCGTCGCATTTTGTCTTTGGTGTTTATTGTATATTTTGTCTTTTGATTTGAACATATCAGCACAGCCATAATATGAAATTCATGGATGTGCAAATCTCTTTTTTGATAAAATAAAATTTTCTGTAAACATATCGTATATTTTGAATATCAGCTCCACACAAAACAGGTAAGTAAGTATTCAAAGTTCACTACAATGTGACTACTGTTCCAAAGCAGGCTTTAAAGGTATTAGCTGATAATTCCATCGTTGCATTGGGAAATGTCAACATAATGATAACAGAGTTTTCATTGGATTGGACTTAAGTCACGTTTCACGTAATATGCGATTTGGCTTAGCGTTTATAAGAATTAAATTCAAAAGAGAAGCATAACATTCACAAAACACTAAATTCAATGGGAATAAATCTCACGACATGATGAAGCTTCCTGTAGCGAAGCTGATAATCGCATATATATATATATATATATATATATATATATATATATATATATATATATAAATAAATATAATTATATATATATATATATATATATATATATATATATATATATATATATATATAATGTATATATATATATATATATATATATATATATATATATATATATATGTATATATATATATATATATATATATATATATATATATATAATGATATATATATATATATATATATATATATAATCAATATATATATATATATATATATATATATATATATATATAAGGCGCTGTAGCAATATCCCACGATTTAATTTTTTTTATTTTGTACTATTTAATATTGTTTATACTGTGTATATTTACACAGGAAAAAGATGAACTAAGACTTATAAAACTAGTTATTATAAATCATGAACAAAAAGGTTAAAAATTGAAAATATAAGATAAATATAAGGGTATAAAAATATGGAGGTTACTTTTATAGATTTAGCAGCGGCAAATGTTGTAATAATTCATTGTGAATCTATAGTATATACAATTGTATTTTCAATGAAAAGCATTGCTAAAGACGATAATCTATTTTGACTCATGGATTTCCTTAAATACGTTCTTATTAATTTCAGTTTTGAAGACGATCGTGCCGCCGATGCAACAGTCACAGGAATTGTAAGATATAGAAAATAAAATAAGTTTCAGCAAATCCTTTACTAACTCAATATTTTTGAGTTCGTCAGAAAAAAATTTTAAAATGCTATCAATTGATAGAAAAGTCTATCTGAAATATCACCTTCGTATATTTTACGAATGTTTTCCGCCATTTTGTGTATTACTGTAGGTAACAGTAGAATTTGACAGAACTTCTGTATTCACAATATTGAAGATAGTGTCTATTTGATACAAAATGATTCGCTTTGTAACTGGCTGATAATAATATCTAGGGTGTTATATAAAACTTCAACTCTAAAAATATCTTCAGCAGTTTTTGAAACAAAGTGGTTTGCAACTTCATCAAAAAAACGTTTGTGTTTGCAAATACGTTTTTGGCAAAATTCTGGAATTATACCTCATCTAGTTGCTGTAATATCTGCCTCTTTTTTATATCTAAAAATTCATCCCGAAGTTTACATAATGTCATTTGAAAAAATTTTTCAAATTTTACATATGTCATTTGAAACATTTTTTTAAAAGTTTACTGAATTTTTGGATATTTTGCTGCTCATTTTGATACTGTGTATGAAACAATAATATTTTCTGCAAGTTAGTAGTCTTCACCAGAGAAACATTAAAATTTTTATTCGACCTCATAGGAGCCGTAGGGTACGAAAAGGGCAATGTCTCCTACTGTTTATTATGATTATACCTTGTAAATATAGTAATAAATCATATATTTAGCAATATATACAATTTCATGAAAGAAGAAAACTAATTTCCTAATTTATCTTTGAATGAAGGGGATAAATATAATTCTCTGAAGACGTAATCAGTAGAAAAAAGATACATATGTGGAAAATACTCAAAAATATTGAACGCGATGTTATTGTGTATGCAACTTTGATGCTTTATTCAGTTATCTTATCTCCACAAGCAAAGATGATGTAAATCGAGGTGATTAATGTGATAAGGTTTGGGGTCACTAGCTCATTATGAAACCTGTTCGAAGATACCTTTGGCTAACATATTAAATGTTTAATCTATCAAAAAAATTGTTTCTCAAGTAGCGATAGCCTATTATTACTAATACAAGATAAATAAGTATATATATATATATATATATATATATATATATATATATATATATATATATATATATATATATATATATATATATATATATATATATATATATATATATATATATATATATATATATATATATATATATATATATATATATATATATATATATATATATATATATATATATATATATATATATATATATATATATATATATATATATATATATATATATATATATATATATATATATATATATATATATATATATTACATTAATCGATGGAGTATTTATTTGTGTTACTTTATTGTTTTGATGAAAAACCATCGATGTCTCTGAAGAATTTATTTATTAACTCCTATTACTATCTAAATATACTACGAACAGTTATCTATTTGTGATAAATCAAAACACCACACGTGCCGCACAATACATAATGATCTTCGATTATTTATTTTCGATAACAGATGCAGATAACCTTAAATTCACCATATGAATATATATATATATATATATATATATATATATATATATATATATATATATATATATATATATATATATATATATATATATATATATATATATATATATATATATATGGCTAGGCATTGAATAAAAAAGTAATACACATTTAGCCCTCTTGTATTGTTGCTGCATATCCCAAGAAATTTTATTTTGATTCATAATCTTCAGCAAGGACTCCTTCCTTATATGAATATATGAATATAAATAAAAAATATTAAAAATGAATAAAAATGTACTTTCACAATGATGAAAGTACATTTAGATATATTTATTTGTTTATATTTAATGAAATATAAACAAATAAATATATCTAAATCTAATTATAGATTTAAAAAATGCAGCCTACAAATTCATGTTTGAAGATTCAGCTCTATTTTAATTTTTTCTTCTAAGGTTACCGTCATCCAATTCATTCGTGGAGAGGATATTTTCATTGATTAATATTTTTAAATGTAAAATTCGAAATAAAATGATACTAAAAATGTTGAATTCAGTTGTGTCTATTAGATCTCACTTGGAAATAAATGAGATTTGCTGTAAATAATTTGAGCCTAGAAAAGCTATGTATCCAAAATTTAATTCTGATATGTATCAGTAGCAAAACCAATCCACAACTTCAAGCACAGACAAAGATGATGATGATGTAATGATGTCTTGTGAAAAGTTTATATAAAAATAAAGATATTTGTAACAGAATCGTGGTTTTGATTGTAATAGTAATTTAAGTAAAAAGTCCCGAAAGTACCTATTATTGTTTTTCGGACAAGTAGGCAACATGTTGGGTGCACTATTTTTTCGTCCAGTTGCGAAAAATATCATGATTGCGATTTTGGGCGACAAATTAGCAGCAAAACACATATGAAATAACTCCTAGAATAAGTGAATTTTATATGAAAAGTACTTGTTACCAATGTTTCCCCGTTAACATGTCGCAACCACAGTTGCGCTTTTGGGCGACAAATTAGCGTCTAAAGTGCAACGTCAACATGTTTTGTGGGTTAAAAGATGCCACAAATAAATAATTTTAAGTCAATTTTACAATTAGGTAGATTTGTTTGTAACTAGGCTAGTTTTATGTTTCAAAGCAGATATAAACATTTTTGGTTTGTAATAATTCTGGTATATTTTCTAGAGGGGGCTTAGATAATTCCAGAGGGGGCTCAGCCCCCTCTGGCGCACCCCTGGATACGGCCCTGTGCTTAGGGTTATAGTATGACATATGTGCTTGAAATTAGTTTCTCACTGATATTGTATGCCTACCAGCAACTGGTTGCTTCCTTTCTGTGTACTTTTCAACCTCCCTCGTAAAAAACAACTCGTGATAGATGAATAACTGAAACTCAAGGATGTGGTCAAACTACCTGAAATATCTACGATAGCGGTAAACACAGTGCAATAACTATTTATAAAAAACAAATAATGACAAGTACTATCCATTCAATTAGTAGGTATTTTTGGGTTTCCAAATCCAATTATGATAACAATATGAGTCATGGTTTTTATGCCTTCACAGAAATGAAGTGAATCGAATGAAAGACTGGCAGAATATAGGGAAATTATCGGTAGAGAATACCTACGTACGAAATCATAATATTTTTCCTAGAAGTTCATAAAAAGTAGTTACCAGCGAATTCTCGTTTACTTCAGCGGAGCCAGTAGCTGTAAAGCTGAGTATGGAATATCATATTTCATGTAGCACAACGCTACAGATCTGATAGTATTCTGTACAATATAGACATAACTGAAATTTCAAATCGCCAATAATTTCTTAACGAAACTGGTAGTAAATATAATTTTTGTTGAATTGAGTAGTGTTAAGACGTGTTGATTTAATTTAATTGAATTCCAACTTAGTTCAGTATAAAATTCACATTTCATGTAAAAAAAAAACTGATTTTTCTTATGGCCTACAATATCAAACTAAATGCACAGTTTGCAGTAGCAAAATACACTCCTACCGCTATTATCTTACTTTTCGTAATCCCATACTGTTATTTTGATTTAACGGTATTCAGTTGACAATTGACAGTTGACAAAAGTCAGTGTTAACGGCCGCCGGCCGTTATAATTCTTTAACGGCCGGCGGCCGTTAAGAAATCACGTGTTCACATATTTTAAATATTCTGGTTACAATTACAATTATGATAAAATTAACTATTTATTTATTTGAAAAGTAGTTTCACAATTGCTATTATTTGAAATGTCTATCTTATTGATTAGAGATTTACCATCTATAGCAACAGTTTTTGAACTTGTTGTCGGTGAAGCCTCATTATTATGAAAAGTTGTCTCGTTATCTTCATTCTCTTCGAAACTGAATTTTCAATATACGACTCCGCCACCGCAGAGGAGTCCCAACCTCCAAGTTCTTTTACCGATAGTAGATCGCCACCATTTTCTACAAGCATGGTAGCCGAGGATCTGCGAAACGAGTGCCCTGTGTAGAGCTGAGGGTTTTCTAATTTTAAGAATGCTGCAATTTTCTTTGGAACGCCTCCAATAGTATGAATGCCCACTACTTGTTTTACACATTTACCATTCCTATAACCAATGAAAAATCGTCGATTTTCCAGATTCGAAGGTCGCAAATCTACGTATTTTTGGTATAAACCATAGGCATCAAAAGGAAGTCCTTTTTGGGAATGACAAATACCCTATTCTTTTTGTTTTTAGTCATCCTCAATGTAACCAAAACTTTGGTACTGGTGCTTTCAAAATCATCCACACTCAGCTTCACAAGTTCTTCATGTCTACAGGCACCAAAAATTCCACACATTAATACAACCTTTTCAAGCAATCATTTGCCTCCAACAAAAACTTAGTTACTTCTTCTTCAGATAAAATTTTTGATTTCTTTGGGTTGTATCCATCAGACTTTCGTCTCAAGAATAAAAATAATTTTCCAAATCTGAAAATACATTTCTGTTGGTAATACTCTAATATGGTGCAGATTTAAAATAACTAACCTTGAAATGTCAATGTTGTCATAAACTCTCAAAGCAAGTTTCAACATTGAAATCTTCGTCCACAGCGAGTTGGGAGAATAAACCTTCGATTTTCCTTTCGCATAGGCTAATAAAATATCCTCATTAACCACCTTTACATTATTGCTATTACGCCAATTTTCAAATTTTCATATTCTTTTTTATACCGCTGTTGAGTTATTGCCGGCAGTAAATCAACACTCGCTGCACATAATTCTTCCAATATTTCAAAAGGAATTTCATTTTGTTCCTCAATTCCATCCATAGTCGTCGTTACAGCGAACTTGCGAACACAAAAAACTGACGTTGTTTATAAAATTGCCAAACAGTTCCATGACAACAGAGTGCACGACGTTGGGATTTTTTTCAGAATTACGAGGTACGGGGTTTGTTTTTTCTTCGGAATAAAAATTTAATCTTCCAACGGGATTACGAAAAGTCTTTAACGACACACGGCCGATACGCAAATAACGGATTCGGTTAGTTATAATCCTCGGCTGCGCCTCGGATTACAATATCCAACCTCATCCGTTATTTGCTACATATCGGCCTTGTTACGTTAATAACTATAATATTATTGTTTATCAATTCTATTGGTGTAGCGTTTTCACAGACAAACGATTATGATAAACTCAACAAAACCGTTGAATTTCGAGGAATATCATAAATACGTCTTCTCAGTATTCTGAGAATTTTGTTTCAAAATATAATTGATAATGATAATGTTCAATAACGTAAATAACGATCAACCAATTATTTAGTTGAGCAGAGTATTATTATTCCATGTGAAAAATTAACAGCCTTATTTCGAATCATTCGTATTATGAGATTCTGTTTCTAAATAACTGATAAGAATAATGATCCATAGCATGCTGAAACAAAAGTGTTATTGTGACTTATAAAACAAATGAAACCGAAAGAGTTCCTCAGACTTCCTGACCCTAATTAGCCCTAATAGCGCCCATAATCTGACGTTTACGAAACAATTGAATCAATGAACCTTCGTACCATTCTGTTGTGATGATTCTCAATTAGTTTGTGTATGAACATATTGAACAAAAGTATTGCGATTTAAGAACTAAATAGAAACTGTTTTGTTTCTATAGTTATTCTGTTGGCTCAATGAATAATATCTTACTGAATGAATTATTGCTGTCAACACTATCGTCTTGACTTATTGCAGTACTCTGTAATAAGAAGCGAACTTTAACCTTCTTATCTTCAAGTCTCATTTCAATAAATTCATGGATAACATTTCAGAACAGTGATCATTTTGCTGAGGAAGGGTGTTTCATATAGTAGTGATGTAAAATGTGGAGATTTTTATTACTAGTTTTTTTTTACCTAAGTGAGACATTAGCTGAAAATAACAGTAAGTATTCATAGAAATTACCATTTCCGTGCATGCTGAAAAACCCACGTTTCGAAAATTTCAAAATTTTCAATAATAGATCAGCTAGAGTTTGCAATATCATGGCAATGATGGGTTCAAACATGCATCAAGTGGCAATACTTACGTGGCAATATGGTGAACTCTTTATTGAATTCAATTAACAGTTTTTCGGAGATTATTTCGTTTGGTCCGAAAAGAAAAACATAAATAAATATAACATTTATATTAAGAACAACTGAAATAGCATTTCCATAGTATCTTTTTATCATCACAGCACCACAGAGTTCCAATCCCTTTTAGTATAATGTGATTTCTACTGCTATTAGAGATCACAGAAGGAAAGAGGAGTTCAGTTCAGAAATGTATTATTAATCACAAAAAAAAATTAATTGTTAAAATACACATTGACAAAATGTATACTAATAACAAACATTCGTTCCTTATCAAAATGAAAAATAATATTTCATTATATCAACTACATTCACACAATGAGCAATAGACTACATCAGGATGATATATCAAAACCAAGAACCTTTGTTAAGTAGGAGTTCAAGGCCATTTTTGAAGTATTCTCCTTGGTAGATGCTTATCTTTTTGAGAATCATGAAAATAAATTCATGAGTATAGTGAGCACTCAAGATACACTAGATTATAAGAGCATTGTGCTCAATTTAATTTAACTTGAATTTTTTCTGTCTCTGGTACTCAATTCACAGAACTAAACATATTATAACTTTATTATAACCATAATTTAGTACGAGATGAAGTCCATGTTATGACGAAACGCGTTCACTCATTAAATTTTATTTAAACCTGTGAGAAGTTAGTTTTTCTTTCCTTTATGAAGTTATTCAATTCAATGTCTAAAAATATTATTTCGCAAAGGCAATGCTATGACAAGTTTCGAATATACACTCTGTTCTTTTATAAAAAGGTAGTACCTTTTAATAAATTTTACTGTTGTGAAATATGTTCATACTAGATGAAGGTCATTTTAAGGCAAAATAGTTCACCACCACAAGAAAGTATTTTGAGAGGATACAAACAAATTTATTTTATACAAAAATGGAGTCTTGACTTCAAATACTTTGTACAGCTTGGCGTAACAAATTTACATCAATTTCTCCTTATTTTACATATGATTTGGTCCAAGTTTCGAAGTTTGTAGCAAATCTATAGTGAAAGTTCTCCAGATATATAAAAAATAAGGGTTAATACAGTGTGAGTTGTAATAAAGTGATGACATATTCTTTCGAAATTGATAATAAATATAGTAATTTTTTGGAATGATCTATAGTTTAACTTCATTGCGAAAATGAAAAAAATCATTAAATCTCTGAAATCAATTCAAGAAATAAGAAATGATGCACCCTGCAGGTAATGGGAATTGAACCAGAAGATTTCATTCTAATAGGCACCTCTTAAGAACAGAAAGCTATGTTTTTCCAAAGAGACACACAATATACTATAACTTCTCGAAATCTTCTTCTTGAAATCATTACAAACTGTCCAAAATTATGTATTGAAGGTTATTTTCAAAAAAAATAAATTATACCCCACTAAGCAATTATACAACGAAAAACTCTTTGATATACGGCAACTTTACATTTTGTCTGCCTGCAGTTTTATGCACAGGAGGGATAGATCGGGGATTCTCATTGATCACTTGCAAAATACACATAGTAAGGCCAATAAAAATGTAACTGTACCAAAGTATCAAAAAATTTTAAGCCGCAGATCTCTTCATAGCTTTGCAGCAAGGTTTTATAACATATTACCCCTCACAATAAAGAACATATCTAATGTAAAAAAATTTAGTATAAGTTGCAAACAGTTTATTTTTGATAACCCAGGGCATTTTGAGGGCATGTTTTAGCTCCTTTTTAGTGGTAAGTGAGCGGTCTCTCGCTGTTTATGTTTTTGTTTGTTTTTTGTGCTGGGATGAAGAAACATAAAAACAGCATTTAATCTTCTTACAATGTAATACTGTATTAGCCACATACAGGCATACATGTTATGCCTAGGTGTCAGAAAGAAAATATTTGTTAGATTGAAATAGTTATCGTATCGTATCGTATTGTATTGTGAATATATATATATATATATATATATATATATATATATATATATATATATATATATATATATATATATATATATATATATATATACAGGGCCGTAGCCAAGGGGGCGCCAGAGGGGGCCCCTCTGGAATTATTTAAGCTCCCTCTAGAAAAGATACCAGAATTATTACAGACCAAAAATGTTTATATCTGCATTGAAACATAAAACAAGCCTAGTTACAAACAAATCTATCTAATTGTAAAACTGATATTATTTATTTGCGGCATTTTTCAACCCGCAAAACATGTTGACGTTTTTATCCTAAAATAAAATAGCAATAAACGAGCGGCTACTAGCAGGGTTGCCAGATTTTCAGAGCCGTGTGGCACTTTAGACGCTGATTTGTCGCCCAAAATAGCAATCATGATTTTTTCGCAACCGCACGAAAAAATAGTGCACCCATTATGTTGCCTACTCGTCCAAAAAACAATAATAGATATTTTTGGGACTTTTTACTTGAATTACTATTACAATCAAAAGCTATTTGTTTTATTTATTTAGAGTTTTCTATGAGAGATTTTTTATTTATTATTTTTTTATTAGAATAAATTTTTTCATTTTTCCAAAATGTTTTTCAATGAATATTCGTTTTCCAGTATACTTTTCAAGGTAAAAAGACAAAAAAGGCTGTCTATTCCTGTCTTTTTTTCACGTATATTTATTTTAGTATGTACTTTTTAAAAAACAAGCCCCCTCAATATATATATATGTATATATATATATATATATATATATATATATATATATATATATATATATATATATATATATATATATATATATATATATATATATGTAAATATATATATATATATATTTTGAAATTTTGACATTTCCATCAGAACATACGTGCTGAAATTTGCAAACTGAGGTTGCTTTTGAGGCAGAACAAAACGATAAAAATTTGTGTAAATCCAATCAACATTTTGGCATGTTTCAACTTTGGGTGAGTGAGTGGCGGGGAGGTGATTCAGTGAAAATTGTTCAAATCGGTGGAAAAGAATGTGGAAATTGATTATGGACACCATACTGGAAATTCAGCGTTGTAGGGCATGGAGCAACTTTTAAATTTCAAGTCATTTTCAGGAAAAAACATGAATCTTTCGAAATTTCATCTTACAATTGCAAAAGCCTCTCAACTTAAGTTTCGAAATTCTTCATCAAGGACACCCTGTATAGTTATTATATAACCTATAAGTGAATTATTATTTATTATGGAAAATTTTGAATGAAAAAGAAGATAAAATGGTGATGATTGGCAAGATCTACACACGATAAAATACACTTGTGAATTTCCAGAAATATATATTTTCCTTGAAATTATTCGCTTTTAGCGTCATTTAATACTTGAAATTAAGATTAACACAGCAAAATTATATCAGTAATTGTTCATGTATTTGAATTCTTTCGGCGCCTATGTTACAATTATTGAACATAATATCAAATCTATGAGAAATTTAATTTTATTTAATGCCAAGAATGTGAAAAGATACGTTTTCTGTTTGTCGCCATCAATAGTGACAGTGGAGTATAATATCTTGTTCTCTCGATGGAACATTTTCGGTTTAAACGGCGAATTGTTGGTTGCTAATATCTTTAGCGGAGGGCACTACGGGTTGTTATCCATATAGTAGCTTGGCAGGGATTTGTATTGGGGAATAATAAGAAATATGTCAATTCACTCCGAGTGAAGAGAGCTGCACTGAAGAGACGTAATAAGATCGAAACATCTGTATGCATATCTTGACTCTGGGTCACTTGACGTTTTCTATAATTCGCTGTTGCACTGTGAATGCAGATTTCGTGTCGCGGAATACATATAACCAGCTACAGGGCCGTATCCAGGGGGGCTCTAGAGGGGGCTGAGTCCCCTCTGGAATTATCTAAGCCCCCTCTAGAAAAGATACCAGAATTATTACAAACCAAAAGTGTTTATATCTGCGTTGAAACATGAAACTACCCTAGTTACAAACAAATCTATCTAATTGTAAAACTGACTTAAAATTATTTATTTGTGGCATCTTTTAACCCGCAAAACATGTTGACGTTTTTTGTCCTAAAATTAAATACCGACAAACCAGCGGCTACCATCAAGGTTGCCAGATTTTTCAGAGCAGTGTTGCACTTTAGACGCTAATTTGTCGCCCAAAAGCGCAATCGTGGTTGCGACATGTTAACGGGGAAACATTGGTGACAAGTATTTTTCATATAAAATTCACTTATTCTAGGAGTCATTTCATACGTGCTTTGCTGCTAATTTGTCGCTCACAATCGCAATCATAATTTTTTTCGCAACTGCACGAAAAAATAGTGCACCCAACATGTTGCCTACTCGTCCGAAACACAATAATAGGTACTTTCGGGACTTTTTACTTAAATTACTATTACAATCAAAACCACGATTCTGTTACAAATATCTTTATTTTCATATAAACTGTTCACAAGACATCATTACATCATCATCATCTTTGTCTGTGCTTGAAGTTGTGGATTGGTTCTGCTACTGATACATATCAGAATTGAATTTTGCATACATAGCTTTTCTAGGCTCAAATTATTTACAGCAATTCTCATTTATTTCCACGTGAGATCTAATAGACACAACTGAATTTGTTGTTGTTTTTAGTATCATTTTATTTCGAATTTTACATTTAACAATATTAATCAATGATAATATCCTCTCCACGAATGAATTGGATGGCGTTTATATTTAATGATGAAAGTACATTTTTATTTTTTTTTAATATTTTCTATTTCTATTATTTTTATTCATTTAGAGTTTTCTAGGAGAGATTTTTTTAAATTATTTTTATAAGAATAAATTTTTTAATTTTTCCAAAATGTTTTTCAATTAATATTCGTTTTCCAGTATACACTTCTAGCTAAAAAGACAGAAAAAGCTGTATATTCCTATATTTTTTTCACGTATATTTATTTTAGTACTATGTAAAAACCTGGCCCCCTGAAGAATTTGTTCAGCCCCCTCTAGAATGCAGTGCTGGTTACGGCCCTGACCAGCTACCTTGGAAGATTGCTTGATAATTTTTAAATTATTGAAGAGTTTTTCTTGTTTGCTTTATGTGATATATATCAGTTAAGCCATTTCCACCTGCTGACTTGTAATAAATAACTTCCAAAGAAATACATTATTGAGCAAAATGCTGCATGACAAAAAATGTCTTTCACTGACACCAAACTAGAGGCATAAATATATTTTAAATAATTATTTCATTATAATCAAAATATTTATTTTCGCAGATCCGTTTCGAGATCCTACAGTTTGCGGAAGACCAACATGTGTGATAGGTAAGATGAACAACAAATAATTGATATAAATATTGGGTAGCAATTCGTTGAATTACACAAAAGAAGGAGGTAAATTACTTAAAATTGGGTACTTATTACCTACTTAGAATTAATAACCGTCAACGTTTCTAAATTGAAATATTATTTTAATCCAGATTAGATTTCAAAACATTTTCTAAATCTAGAAAGTAAAGTTTGCAGTTCGGAAATCCCGAAAGGAATCATTATCGTAACCGAGGTCTCGGTTGTAAACCGAGGATTGTGGGTTCGAGTCCCACCTTGCTCTTGGGTGTTGTATATGTCCGGAATTTATTGGTTATAGATTCAAGAGAAATTGTTGGGTAATGTGCATCGTTCACAAGCCCATTGGCCGTTCGGAACCGGCGTTAAATTGTAGGTCCCTCGAGATAAAAAAAAATTATCGTAACCAATTCAAACCAGCAACATTTTATTTAATAACATACTTACATTTTATTCAATAACGTACCTACCTAACTTTTATTTCTTAAAAAAGTGAATGACATCTATTTGATTTGTACCAATTATGATGAATATGAAATATGTATATACAGGATGTCCCAAAAGCTTTCGTACAAACGAAAGGAGGAGACAGAGGAGGTCATTTACAAACAAAATAACCAGATACATTATTATTCAATTGTTGCTGGTTTGAAAGTTATTACCGTTTATGATGTGTTTTTTTAAATCGTTCAATGCACTCAGTAGAAAATTAATTAACAGCAAGGATATCACTAATTATTTGCTTGCTATTTGTTGCGAGTGTGGCCCTGAAGAGTGTACCTTTCCATTAGTATCAATTTTTAGCTTATTGTTGCTTTCAGTATTCAGAAATATAAAGTTTCTTCTCATATTAATAGTTTCCTATAATTATTATTCGTGTTTTGAGCGGCGCAAGCAGAATATATTTGTACCACAAAACACATAAAACACAGAATATATTAAAAAATAATTTTTTTCTAGCTATTGAATGCAACAATTATGCATAAAATTCATACTTCAACTATATATATATATATATATATATATATATATATATATATATATATATATATATATATATATATATATATATATATATATATATATATATATATATATATATATATATATATATATATATATATATATATATATATATATATATATATATATATATATATATATATATATCTGAGACAGAAAGAATTGTAGCATCCTTTGCACCGAATAATTATGTAATTGTTGCATTTTTCAATTTCATTTAAATATATTAAAACAATGGTTAAAAATAACAATTTACACATTTATTATAAAAAATAACGCATGACGCACGTTTCGGTGGAACTTCACCTTCTTCAGATGCTAATCTGAATAAATTATTCAATATTATTTATATTAATATGTTTATTAATTTACACCAAGTATCGGCCCAATCAATCCAAAATTTCATTTAAGCTGTTTTTATAAATTTAGTTAGTTTTCGCAGAGATTATGCTTATATTATGAATATATTGAAAAATAATTTTTTTTTAGCTACTGAATGCAACAATTATGCATAAAATTCATACTTATGGAAAGGTATACTCTTCAATATATATATATATATCATTATCATCATACAGCCATATACGTCCACTGTTGGACATAGGCCTCCCGTAAATTTTTCCATCTAAATATATCTTGTGCAGTGTTTATCCAATTTGTTTGGTATATATATATATATATATATATATATATATATATATATATATATATATATATATATATATAATAATAAATGTAAAATCCTAAAAACTAAATGTGTTTTCTAGTATCACTTTTACTTTCCAACGGGGCCCGAAATTCTTGTGTGTCCTAAGACGGCAAATGCTAAGAGTAACTAAATTTAAATTAACAAAATGAAATATTGAATAAGTAGATGCC
This sequence comes from Cynegetis impunctata, assembly GCA_030704885.1. Classification (NCBI taxonomy): domain Eukaryota; kingdom Metazoa; phylum Arthropoda; class Insecta; order Coleoptera; family Coccinellidae; genus Cynegetis; species Cynegetis impunctata. The sequence goes on from JARQZK010002189.1 coordinate 366,759, forward strand.
ACATCTTGTATATAACAAAAAGAATGTTAATCTCAAAATCCCGTTAGAAACCACTACACAGGTAGCTATAAGTGGTAAACCAGTTAAGGAGAAGCGAATGGACTGTGTGAGACTGAGTTGATTGAAATAAATACAAATATATAGAACTTACTATTACTGTGGAACCAAAAATCACTTCAATATACATTGATCGCAGACAAAACAAATTTTCAATATTGCGGTTGTTGAAGATCTAGTATTTTTCTTATGTGCCGAAATATTTTTCTGTAATAGCCGTAATTTGATAATATAAACAAATAATAGTTTAAAAAAACTACAAAACCTGCTCCTTTAGAAAAGCAAACTAAAAAGTAGAAAACAATTTTCAATAAATTTAAATTAAGAATAGTGTAATTAACAAAAAAATATCTTTTATTGTGAAAAAGCGTGTTGGGCTTGGAGTCAATTGTTATAATATTTTAATGACAGATATTGATCAAAGTAGATTCATTATGGAAATATCTCAAAAAGCCCCCCACGCTTTTCTACAATAGAATAAATTTCTTGTTAAATACACGGGGATAACCCCATTGCGCCTATTCTACCTTTTTTTTTTTTTTTTACTATGAGAGAAAAATCTGCAGACAGATACTACCAGTTGTTATGGCAGTTATGTGGGGATGGCATTTCACCGACCCACTAAAAAACTCTCATTTCTACTCTTGTGGCTGAGCCCGTTGAGAGCCGGAAACGGAATTTGCTTCCTTATCATCAGCTCCCTGGGTTGTTTGTTGCTACTCTTGCGTTAGGCTGCTTGTTCCTGCCTATCTCTATCCTCCCTTTCCTTTCTCTCCATGACGGATACAATGTGGTTAAAAATCTTGTCCCATACCTCCTTGTCCTCCGTCATACTTGGAATCAGTTCATCGATCTCCGGTAGTTTTTCCCCCATCACCTCCTCTAGATCTTGTCTCTCCTTGTCCCACCTTTTACATGTGTATAATATGTGCTCTGGGTCGTCTGTTACGTCGCATGCTATACACTTGTTATCCTCCGTTTTCCCAATCCTTTTTGTAAACACTCCAAACGAACCATGCGCCGTTAAAAATTGCGAAAAGAAATAATTCGTCTTTCTATGCTTGCAATTGTACCAGTCTGCTATATCTACGATCAACTTCCTCGTCCATGCTGCCTTATCTTTTTCTTTCCCCCATCTCTCCTGCCACAGCCTTATCGTTCTAAGTCTTGCTTGCCTCTTCACACCCGCAGTGTGTGAGTTATCCACGTTGAACAGATATCTTCTCTCTTTGACCATTATATCTATTGGTGGGATACCAGTCACTACCTGAACCGCTTCTGCAGACGTAGTCCGGTATGCAGTCGCCACTCTTAAGACAGCCTTTCTCTGGGCGGCCAGCAGCATCTTTCGATATTTTTCTATCTTCAGTCCTTCTGCCCAAATGGGTGCCCCGTACAGAGCCGCACTGTGTGCGACCGAACTCAATATCAGCCTATTTCTGAAGCCTGTGCCTCCCACGTTTGGCATAAGTCTAATCCGGGTCTCAAAAGGGTCGGGAATTTATGATAACCCAGTTGCGCTGATGGTAAAATTAAGCTACCCTAACAAATACCATAAAATCAGAATTATTTACAAAAATTGTTCATTACTGATATAAATCTAGAAACGTTCAAAGAGGGAGAAAATTTTCTACTAGCGAATGATTTTGAATCAAACATTGTAATTTTTTCTTGTGTTACTAATTATTAAAGTTTCTAGTTCAGTGTAAAACAATATATGTAGATGGCAATTTTAAATATGCCCCAAAATTCTTTTTACAATTGTTTACTATACACGGTATGCAAAACGGCCACTATGTTCCTCTTGTTTTTTGTTTATTGCCAAATAAGTCATATTTGAAATGTTTTGAAATCGTAAGCCAAGAATGCGTAAAACTAGGATATCTATTTGAACCTGCTGAAGTTGCATCGGATTTTGAAAACTCTATTCATTTATCCATTAGATTAATGTGGTCAGAAACAAAAATTATGGGATGCAGATTTCATCTAAGTCAAGCTTGGATTAGAAAAATCCAAAGTTTAGGGTTGATGTCCGAATACAAGAACAATGAGTCACTTATTGGAAGTATTTTACATTGGACACTTGGCTTGACATTTTTAGAGCCAGAAACAGTGGAAGACTGTTTTGTCTTTGATTTTGATCAAATGTTGACGAATGACGCAAGATTGAGAAATTATTTTGATTATCTTGTTGATAATTATATAGACGAGGATTCTGAATTTCCTCCTAAAATTTGGGCTTGTGCTGAAGCTAGTAGTTACAGAACAACAAATTGCTGTGAATCCTTTAATTATGATTTAACTAAATGTTTTTATTCACCTCATCCGGATATTTTTAAATTTGTTCAAATATTGAAGAAATTTCAAACTAAAACTTACATTAAAATTAATAGTATTCATTCACCAATTAAAATTACATATAAATCGTATAAAGACAGAATTGGAATCTTAGCCGAAAAGGACGAATTGAAAGGTTCGATTTTGTAAAAATTGCGTCTTATCATTATAATAAAATTTGTATATAAATAAATGTCTTGTACACTTTGTCAATGATTATTTGAAGTATTTTAGTTGAAAAGTAAAACCGGCATTCCCAAAACCCTATTTCCTATCGGGCACCCTTCTCGTCCTCTTAATTAGCGCTATAATCTCTAATAGGTCTCCCGTAGAGACAATCGGCGCAAGTGGGCATGGTGATTTTAGGGGCTGGTCGGTTTCGGGCGCAATTGGGTTATACGATTTCTTGTACCTGTTTAAAATTGGCGCAACTGGGCTATGCCCAAATACACTATTCTTAATTTAAATTTATTGATTTTCTACTTTTCAGTTTGCTTATCTATTAAAACGTGTTTTTCAGTTTTTTTCAAACTGTTATTCATTTTCTATGATATATTATATTTAGTTCGGTTATCTACAAAGGCGTGTTTTTTAGTTTTTTTTCAATATAATTTATTTTCTAATCATAATCAATCCGAAGTTTTGAAGGGGGTGAAAATCACGTTCAAATATTTCGTTACATAGATACATAACTCAACAAAAATTTTGAAATGCTTCTTATTTAATTCAGTTTCAACAATTATTGCTTGAGTTGTTCAAATAATAAGAGCCTTAAGGAACATGTTAATGAACACGTGTGAAAATTTCTCAGCCAAAAATGTAACTTAAAAATCAGATCACAAAAGTACGGAAAATTCAAGATAATTTTTCATGGAGTCTTCAATAAACCGACAATATTTCTGGTTCGAAAAGACGTATTAAACCCTCTCAGTAAATTCTTTTCATTATAGCAATTTTTTTCATAGTATGAACTCTTAATTTATTTGAGTATATCCTTAGTTGATTATAACGTAACATATTATATTCTGTCTTCAGTTGTCATAAAGATTTTTATATTTGAAACTGGATTATCTTTGTTATTATTGAGTAATATATATATATATATATATATATATATATATATATATATATATATATATATATATATATATATATATATATATATATATATATATATATATATATATATATATATATATATATATATATATATATATATATATGAAAAACTTGGTTCTCGGAATGAACCGCGTAAAAGATTGCTTCACAAAAGGAGCCGAAACGTCGATATTTTTCGCATCTTTTACGCGGTTCATTCCGAGAACCAAGTTTTTCAAATACTTCGGACGGCGGAAATCTTTTTGAAATTATTTAAAAAATTTATTATTCAGTACGCCTTTTATATTTCTGATTATTTCACTATCACTCAAAATAATATTATTGCCAAATATTTTCGATAATAATGACATGATACAATATTTGCTACTCTACATTATCCGTAATGAATTTAAATTTCAGAAGATGGAAAATTCAAGTATGGCCCAAGTATTCAACAAACCTACAAGTATTCAGTTGATGTTAGAAGCTTATTCAACGGAACTAGCCAAAATGAATCGACCTTATCTTTCGAAGCAGCGGTAGATCTAGAGTTTCTGTCACCATGTGAAGGTATTATCAGTCTGAGGAACATGAAATTGACTGAAGGTGGAGTAACGCATCCTCATACGGGCGATTTTTCAAGTGCGGTCAGCGAATTTTCCGTCAGATTTTCATTCAATGACGGAATAATCACCGAATTATGCCCTAACCCGGATGAGAAGATATGGGTGTTGAATATCAAGAAGGGGTTGCTATCGATGCTTCACAATTCGATGAAAAGGTTCGATCTGGATGCCGATGTAGTGGAAGATGACGTCAAAGGAAAATGCGGAACCAAATATACAGTTGTTGGAACAGAGGGAACGGCTCTTCTCATCGAAAAAGTCAAAGATCTTTCTTCTTGCACAAGCCGTTCAAAGTTACATTCAGTTATACAATCTGTTCCATACAGCTTCAGATCGGTAAGTTACTCAAACAATTAGATCAAGTGACGGATGAATATTTTAGGTTTCTACGAATTATAAGCTAATAAGACTAATATATATATATATATATATATATATATATATATATATATATATATATATATATATATATATATATATATATATATATATATATATATATATATATATATATATATATATATATATATATATATATATATATATATATATATATATATATATATATAACAACTTAAACAACTAAAGAAATACAGTTTCATGACAAATAAAATTGGAAGACTCTCAAAAAAATTATAAAGATTTTCCAATATCCCAAGTGTCTTATTTACCCTAGGGGGTTATTAGAGTGTTGCAGTTCCCATAGCACATATCATTATACGCCCAGGGATGATAAGAGACATCTAATAGTGTGTCTCTCATAACACTTGAGAAGACATCTAAAAAGAATTTGTAGGAAAAATTGAAAAGTTAAAATCACCTTCCCCAAGGTGGGAGATAAAATTTGAAAAGTCAGGCTAATAAATGAGGAGAAAAGGTGAACATTGTATATATATATATATATATATATATATATATATATATATATATATATATATATATATATATATATATATATATATATATATATATATATATATATATATATATACAGGCGCGGATCCAGGCCCGACTTTTGGGGGGGGAACTTTTAGATAGCCAAAAGTTACTGGTATTTTGGACAATGGTAAATCGAGTAGCTCCCAATCAAAACACCATTTGCAAACGTATTTAAAACTGTATTCATAGACATTACACTTAAGAATAAGCTCACACTGATTTAGTTAGACTTCTGACTTAAAAAAATTTAACATATGGGGGCTACAAAAGATGGAGAATATTATAAAAAGGAAATTTCATAAAGTAACTCGAATTATTAGTTATGTTTTACCCCAAATGAATAACACAAGAAAAATAAAAACAAATATATTTATATACAATTTGAGAGTTTGAACAGTTTTAATTTCAGAACAGAAAAATTCCTAAAATTAACTTGAACAATAAAAACAAATTGTGAGTCTTTTTATAAAATAGTAAAAGAAAAATAGGTAAACAGAAAAGTGAATAAATCAAAGAAGATCAATAATGAAATGCTATTTGAAAATTGCCACCCATTTGCACTGGTGATACTTATTAGAGGCATAAACGGTGAGTTTTTGATTTTGCAAAACGATTAATAACAGTTTTTGGTTCAACTGTGATATCGTGATGAATGTGCAAAAGTGCAAGTCCAACCAGTCTCTTCTGCACCATCGTTGCTCTGGTCCACGACTTCAAACGCCGCAACGAAGAAAACGATCTCTCTGCACTGGCGTTGCTTACTGGCAATGTACATAAAATTTGAAGAAGGATGTGAATCGTCGGGTAAATATCTTTATCACAGCCATTTAAAGCATCAATTGCTGAAATGCTCGAAGGGACTTCTCCAATATTAATTGTTTCGTTTTTCCACTTTCGTTGCCATAAGCTAACTTCTCCCTTTAACTTCATAGTTTCCAGGATCTTATTACCACTCAACAAAGACGAAAACCTATTTATGATGCATTGAATGGTTTCATTCAACTCAGCACTTGTTAATTTCACGATGGACTCAGGAAGTAATAAGGGCAATTTGAAGGCGTCCAAAACATCTGAAGAAAACCTTATTTTCAAATCTGCACATACACTATCTAAAAGTGGTACATATGAAAAAATCCTGAAATAGTCCTCGGGGTTTGTAATATCGTAGTTTGGTCGTTTAGTTTGACGGCCACAAGTTCTAGGTTTCCTAATGTCAACATTCAGAGTTTTAGCCATTTCCTTAACGCCCGTGAAAATATTTTCAAAATGTGATTTAGCATCTGATCTTCTCTTTTCTAAATCAATAATCAAATATTTTACTACTTGAGCAGCTTTTGCCAAATCAAGGGACTCTTTTTGTAGAAGAGTACTTAAGGGTAGAGTACTCGCCAAAACATCACTCAGACAAAACAAGCCTACTAGGAACTCTGAGTCACACAAAGTCCCTGATAGTATGGCTGCTTTACCTGCGGAAGTTTTATCCTTCCACTCACTTATTTCATCTAAGGTTTTTACAATTGAAGGCAAGGTTGACACGAATTGCAGAACCCCATCATGCCTCTCAACCCATCTTGTTTCACATAGCCGTTTGAGTTTTCCTCCAATATGAGCATTAAGCACTGTAGCTCGTTTAGGGAACGAAAAGAACGACGTCACTTCCTTGAGTCACACAAAGTCCCTGATAGTATGGCTGCTTTACCTGCGGAAGTTTTATCCTTCCACTCACTTATTTCATCTAAGGTTTTTACAATTGAAGGCAAGGTTGACACGAATTGCAGAACCCCATCATGCCTCTCAACCCATCTTGTTTCACATAGCCGTTTGAGTTTTCCTCCAATATGAGCATTAAGCACTGTAGCTCGTTTAGGGAACGAAAAGAACGACGTCACTTCCTTTATTGAACAAACAGTTTTTTCAATGCTCGTTATTTTACCACATTGCGAAATACTCAAATTGAGTTTATGATTATAACATGGTGTCATTATTGCTTTTTTGGCGGTATTTTGTATTTCTCTCACAGCACCCATGTTGTCTGATATCATAACTGTGCATCCATCTGTTCCAATTCCTACACACCTTTCCAAAGGAAGTTGTACGGACTGTAGCTCGCCTAAAACAATTTGGCCTAGGGATTTTTCAGTCAACGATAACTCATTTCCACAGATTTCTACTGTCTGGTCTGAGCTTGAATTGTTTTGAAGACCACCTTCATCAGCAGAGTCAGAGTCATCACTCTCATTTTCGTCAAAATTTACTTCTTCTTTTTTTTTCTTTGCAGATTGCAAGCTGTCGAAGGCATCAATGAAGGTCAGAAAATCTTCCCTTATTTCAAATTTGTTACTGGTGTCCAGCACGTTCACATACCTAAGAACCAAGGTGACTTGTTCCTTTCCTGAAATATCAGGCGTTTCGTCGAAAATTATTGAGAAAAATCGTGATTTCAAAATGCGATTGATGATTGATTCCGTTATTTCCAATCTGCAGCAGTCTATAATGTCATTTTGCGTGGATTTACTGATGTAGGTTGCTCTACTAGATGAGTTTTTTAAGTGACTTTCCAAATCCGTGTCACCTGCATCGACCCTGAAGCGAAGCAATGCTCTGAAGTTCCCTTCGTTCTGTAAGGGTGTTTGGCCAACTTCAATTTTACCATCATCCCGGTGTCCTCTAAGAGAAATATTTTGTCTACCAAGCATTATTATAGTCTTGACAATAGGCAACAACCTTTTTCTGTTTTCTTGTGACAAATTGAGTCTGTAGGCATTGACAATGTTGCTCACGTCGTGTACAGGTTTGTGATAGGTTTTTAAAAAATCTTTACCAGCCAACACTGCATCTTTATGGTATTGGAGACTGCTGTGCTTTTCTAGAACACCATCGGACCCTGTAAGCTTTTTGAAATTAGTAAGAGGAACCGCGACTAAAGTCTTTAGAGTAACATTTTTGCAGAATCCTCCTTCGTTGCGCTTGGTAAACCATGGGCAGTATTCACAAAATAGTCCCTTCTTTGATGGGGACAAAACCAACCAATCATATTTTTTCAAATGGTGTGGTCTAATAAAAATTTTTTTTATTTGACCGCAGACGGTTCTTGTTGAGTGAGGAAACTCGTAGTTGTCAGGAGGAGTCCAAGGATTTTCTAGAAGAACACTTTTCGTGTAGTCGCTTATATCTTGGCCTATGTAATTGCCAATGTCTCTCGAAGGAACACTGGAATCTGTATGTTTCAATTTCGAAGTAGAAGGAAAGTCAATTGCAAGACCACTTGCTTCGGCCGGGTCAGGATGGCTATCCTTATTAGACGGTTTCAAATTTGAAGTTTCTTTTAGTTCAATAGGATCTCTAACCGGAGGCGAATTTTCTTCCCCTTCATTAAGTCGTACTTTCTTCACTGTGAAATATTCCTCTTGGGGCTCAAACTTAATAGCAGCATCTGGAAGTGAGTCCTCACTGGCTTGCAATCTCTTCTGTGGTTTAGTGAAGAAAGATGATATGAGCTTTTGCCCTTTTCTGTTAGCCTGTAACACACATTAAGGTAAGCATGTGAGAAGCATATCAACGGAATCGAACCAAAATAAATATATACCTCACTTCAACAGTAATGTATTTTACAGCATTAGATAGAAGACACCGATATCTGCAAAATGAAAGAAATCCCGAGTAAATACAACGTGTAATACCAAAGTTATAGCCTCTTCAAAAGGCTTGCGTAACGCGGACAAACTTATTTTTTATTGCAGATTTGGATTCAACGTGCCTTGAAACGCAAAAAGCCAAAGTTTGAGGTATGATTATAATAGAAAATTGGTTCGATTCCAGAAAATGATATCCCAGAAGTTAAATCAATAATTATTAAATATATTTATTAACTGTTACTACAGCATCATGTCAAAAGTTGTTGCAATGGTCGAATGCGATCTCAAATTATATTCATTCTACATTACTTGAATAACAATGAAATATGATATTTACTTACCATTATACAAACAAATAGAAAACAACTGCTTATTCTGGACTCTGGTCGTCTACACTCCTAGTATTTATATATTTTTCTCCTTTTCGGAATTAATAAATCTGATTGGTGAATTGAAAATAAAAACAATTGATGGAATATCAAAGATAACGCCTGAAGATCAAAAACACCGATCAAAGGAGCCTCGCTTCTCACAAAAATTGATGGTAGTTTATCGAAGAGATACCGACAAGCTTCATGAAGCGCAAATCGGGGTAAGCAGGGAATCACATGCTGACGCGCGACAGTAATATTTAAGAAATAATTGCGGCACCTTTGAACATGTTCGATGCCGGCGCCAGACGAAAATATTTATTGGGACACGTTTGAATATAGAAATTGGTCCATATTTATATTATTTCTGACCTTATTGCATTTCCATTCCGTATCTGTACTTTCGACAACTTTGTTTCAGAAATGAATCAAATTAAATTATTGCTGATCTTGTAATCATTTTAACCTTAGTATTTCAAATTCTAAGGGAGCCCAGCAAAATTTCAGGTGGGGCCCGGGCTATTTGGGGGGGGAACTATTAGTCAAGCTTTATGAATATTTATTTGTTGAAGAAACATATAGATGTTATGTTAAACCACTTACCTCAGTCCACATTCAACTATCAGAAAAATCGCTGTAGGGAAATAAGAGACATAAAGGAGGCCTCGGTAGACCAGCGGTAAGGTGCACCGCTTGTAAGCCGAGGATGTGGGTTCGAGTCCCACCTTGCTCTTGGGTGTTGTGTATGTCCTGAATTTAGTGGTTCTAATTATGAGATTAATTGTTGGGTTATGTACATTGTTTACAAGCCTATTGGCCGTTCGGAACCGGCGTTAAACTGTAGGTCCCTCGAGTTAAAAAAAAAGGACATAAAAAAATATTATAGCCTATACACATCGGCTAAGCAGCGAGGTTCGACTTTTATTGCTTCAGTAAGTATCTAAACACACTCTAGAGGCGTTGACGGGAACTACCACTCCTTATGTAGCATGATATGATGTCATGTCTCTTATTACCCCTGTCTCTTACTACCCCGGCCTCCCCTATATTCTCACTACTGTGTGGGCAGAAGTGGTTGGGTACTGGACTACTACACAGTGTCCCAAGAAGCCCTGGTAGAGACAAAACGTGCGAATTTTTAGTTCTCATTTTTTTAAATTGTCTCAAACATCCGAGAAACATTCTCCTAGCACTGAATAGAACACTTTATCCAACCCCTTCTGTATAAAAAATTGATGCTATCTTCTAACACGAAAAACTGTCCGAAACAATGTATAAGGCTATGAAGTAAGGAACATATTTCAACTCATTATGTATTTTTAACAATTTGAAATAAAAACAGGGCGTGAAAGAAATTCTTTTGCTTAAACAATGGGGTTTCTTTTATCGAACAGTGGTTACCGTGAATGTTCCTTTGTAGTCCATTTTTCTGCTGTACAATCACTACCCGTTTCTTAAAATTGTGCACAGCATTATTCAGCAATTTAGTCCTTAATAGAGTCTTTTCATTCTTCCTATTTTTTTTTATTTTTCGTAAGAACTTCTGCAACTTGTATCATCCCGGTAAGCCAGTTGCAGACCCTATTGTTTAAAATTTGTTAGTCAAATTATGTTTTTATTTAACAGGGCCCTGCTCTCGACCCCATTTTCTCACGAAATCTTCGTAAAAAGGCCCTACATACTGTCTGACAGTTGGATCGTATGTAGAGCAGTTATATCATGAAATATTCTCACCCGACGGTCAGGCAGTCGTGTCAGACGAACCATCCAACCACCAACTCCTCCAAAAAATTTTCTGTCGGGTTGTAACGTGTGTAGGGTTGTTGCCCCGACTTGCAACCTGACCCACCTGTCTACTGTCAGTTGGCGAGTTGCAAGGTACCATGTCAGATTATAATAGAAGAAGAAAAATTAATGTGGAGCTTCTCGGCCGTTGGAGAGAATGCCGTTATTTATGGCAAATGGAAGATGAAAATTATTGCATGTTATAGTTTATAACTATACTGGTCTGGTGGTCTCCTTATTTGTTTGGAGCGTGAGTAGGAGAGGCACCGACAACGACCGATACCGACAGTCAGGACCAATTGGTCGTGTCGGGCAGTCGTGTAGAAGTGTGTGCAGGAGGGCCTTAATCGTTCAGTGCTATGCCTACCGCATTCTTGATAACATTGTACTCAACCAATTTTTGTTTTAGTACTATTTCCCCCGAAAATGATAGACTATAGCAGATTATCGAATATCAATCGCGGAAGGAGTGTTTTAATATATATATATATATATATATATATATATATATATATATATATATATATATATATATATAAAATATATATATATATATATATATATATATATATATATATATATATATATATATATATATATATATATATAATATATATATATATATATATATATATATATATATATATATATATATATATAATATATATATTTATATATATATATATATATATATATATATATATATATATATATATATATATATATATATATATATATATATATATATATATATATTTATATATACCCAAGTAACAATTTCCGACTCATTTTGGGCAAAGTGTCGACGCTGTGTCGACACTGTAATTTGGGCACGACACATTTTCTAGACACATTGTCGACTTTTGAACCATTATCAGTAGAAAATGTGACCAAAGTGCCGATTGAAATGTGTACTAAATATGGCCTTAAATTCGTCCAATAGTGAGTCTAAAATATAACCAAATTTTTTCGAAAATGTGTGCCTTTTGTTTCTAATATATACCCGAAATTGAACCTTCATATGTCCAGATCTGTCTATTTTGTTTCTAACTTCGTGGTCACGATGTTTCCAAAATGTGTAAATGTGTAAGTTATTGTGCTGTGATGAGAGCCAAAAAATCAACACATGGTGTTCTGAATTTTACCGAAATTATTCAGTGTGCACCAAAATTAATCCAAATAAACACAAGTAATGTTAGTTCTCGATCCATTCTGAATCATCATGAATCATCATGAATACAAAATTGAGTATCAACCTAAGGAAAAAACAGGACTTTTTTATTTTAGTATTTCTCGAGTAGGTTCCCTTGCGAACTCAAGTTTATTGATGATAGTTGACATGGTAGTTCTAAAAATTCAACGCGCCCAAGTAATTATAATTTGTTGAAATTTTTTAATTTTTTCTATAAAATATATTTTTTTAATTTCTCCACAATATCAAAACCCGATGATATTTTATTATTGAGAACATCATATTCAGTGCAATTGTGCCATAAATTTTACCCAAAGCCTTAATTTAAAATATATCCAAAAAACCGCCATTTTTTGCAAGTGCATTTCATGTCAAATAACTTGTTGAAATATGGCGTACTTATTGATGCTGTCCAAACGGGTTCATATTTCGGTAATGTGAATAAAATTCGGTTACAAATTGCCCACCTCGACACATTTGCAAATAGAAGAAACAATTTGGAGTAATGTTTCTAAATAGACCAAAAATTCACTAAAAAATGACTAAAAAGTCACTACGCATTTCAGCAACCTATAAGACACCAAAGTTCATTATGGCCAAAATGTGTCTTTTTATTTAGTAGTGGGCACATTTCGGAAAGATTGTGTCTGAAAAGCGGCCGAGATTCGAAAACATCCGTACCTCATAACCTCAATTTTTATTGATTTATTTACATGGAGGGAAACTTAACGTTACTTTTGCCTCCGAATGTTTACTTATTTTAACCGTATTGTTAATTTTACATAGATTAGGCCAATATTGTGTCTTGGATCTGTTACATACTAGGAGGCCATCGATGTTGAAGCTTGATTCTAGTTGAGTTAACGGTTTCTAGTTTTAGGCAGATAATTATGATTAGATTGTCTTAATAACTGCAGTAACTCATTTAAAGCACAATGTGCAACTTTATTTTTAAGTGCCCATGTTTTTAAAGATTCAATAAACATTAACTTTGTTTTTAGTTCTTCCATTTCAACATCATTGCTTCCATATTCATTGTTTTCGAATGTATTTTCTAGGAACTCAGAGGTTGATTCCTCTATATCGTTATATAACTTGTGGCAGATCTTTAAATGAATTCTTTCACTTTCATTGGCAACTCCAATATTTTCCCTTTTGTTGTTTTTCTCTATTGGAAATTGAACTACGCTCGCTCTTACTTTCATAAATTCAGTCAATTTCTTCCGAGTTATGTCTATTTCTTTTTTTACACGTCTGTAGTAAGTGTGAGTAAGCATCTTTTGAGCAACTCTTTGTTTAAGATGTACCCGAATGGAAATTATTGTGTCTACGCAACTCATTTCAGTAACAAAATAAAAACATCTTGTTAAGAAACAAATCAGACGAACTTGAGTCTATTAAGTGTCGACCCGCCTGTGTCTAAATATATTTGAAGAGTCCAAACTGACACAAAGTAGGGACATTTTGAACACATGTGTTTGAAATGTCGCTTTTTAGACACGCATATCCTTTTGACACAATAAGTTGGGAATGTGTCGACACAAACTCGAACATTTTGGATACAATTTGAATTGAGGCAGAAGTGCTCTGAAAAGAGTCGACACAATTCAGGCACAAGAAAATTGCGCCCGATTTTGGCCATAAATTGCTACTTGGGTATATATATATATATATATATATATATATATATATATATATATATATATATATATATATATATATATATATATATATATATATATATATATTTATATATGTATATATATATATATATATATATATATATATATATATATATATATATATATATATATATATAGAGATATATACAGTGCCGGATTAGCAACGTAGCAAGAGTAGCAAATGCTACGGTCCCCGCGAGTTGGGGGGCCCCGCGCTCCAACGCTTGTCTGACAGTGAAAAAATAAGTTTAGATAAGCGTAAAATATCCAGCATGCCTTAAACGCGAAGCGTTTAGGCTATGCTTCATTCACACTTGAAAATCTTTAACTCGATTTCGTCACGTTAAATCGTAGGTAGCTATAGGTTGTATAATACCTACCACGAGTTGGTGTGTGGTGTCAAAATCTACAATAATTTAAAGTTGTACCACATTTCTAAAAATTTAGCGCTCTCCGCACAAGTTATGTGTTGGTACTACTTGCACTACACGCAAGTTTGTAGCACTGCAAAACTAACAGGGGAATTCCCTGGTATTGTCATCTATCGAGCAGTGAGCTAGTCGTAAAACCCGAACAAATAAAATAGGATTCTATTGACTATCAAACTATTAGAATTTGATGTACATTTATATATGCGCAACGTAAAAAACTGTAAAATGCTCTTTAGATGTTAGTCTAGCGTTGTATTTTAGTTGCATTAGTTTATATTCCATCATATTATTGTAACACCAACACTTGTGACCCCCTGGCGAATGAAAAAGAGTGGCCGAAGTAACTTGTCAGTTCTCATAGCTCAACCCCAATCAGCTAACTGACCGTAGGGAAATTGGCTCAAATAGCTCTTTCACAAGTGTCATGGATGTCATTTACTAACATGAATATAAATTTGAATTTGATTGTGCGTATCCAGCTTTGATTGTACTTAATGAATATTTAAAATAATATAGGAACATTTTATTATATATATTTATTACCAAAGTTAAAAAAACAAACTAGTTTGATTTGTAAAAGCAATAAAAAAATATAGGGAGTTATATTTCAAAAACTGGTAGGTATCATTACACGCACACAGATAAACGTGTTCCTACATAGCCGCTCCGGATTGTCACGCACACATTTTCGGTTTTATTCTCTAATCTGAGTTTAATACTATAAACTTGAGAACCTGAAGTAAACCAAGGGCCCCCTGGCCGAATTTGCTACAGGCCCCGCTCTGGCTTAATCCGGCAGTGTATATATGTATATCAGGGGCGGCTAGTCAAAGGAGGCTAAGGAGGCTAAGCCTCCTCAATAATATTCCGTGTATCACTAATATATTATATTGAATAGTCAGCATATTCATATTAATCAAAATCATATTATTTTATGCACCTACCTTCCTTTCAACCTACATTATATAATATAATTTATTAATTAAGATAGAAGGTATTTACATTTACTGCATTTCATTCATTTCAAGATTTGTGGCAACGCTGCGGAAGGCTTAGAAAGGTATATTCTCAACGTTCATTATGCCTGCCACAGAAAAGCAAACAACGGTGCAAATACTCCGAATGAATACTTCATTGCAATAGAAAAGCAAAACACATGTAAATGGCAACACGGATAGGAACCCAGTCTCATACAATGTCGACCAATCACAACTATAGAATTTCGCGTGACATCGAGTGAATTCGTTGGAAAGCATTAATTGAATCGTAGTGTGATCGTAGTTACTAATGGCAGCGTGTTTACTTATATTGCTCGCGTATTGTTTTAAAATGAGTTTGGTTACTGAAGTTAATTTCAAAAATTTCAATGGTGACTTAGTGGAATATTTGTTATCCCATAACTTTAGTGCACTAAGTTATGAGGATAAAGTTTTGATAAAAACATTGCGACCTACCCCTGAATTAAACAATTTGGTGCAGCGTAACAGACAACAAAACCGCGGTTTTAATACAAGGAATTATGAGAGACATCCTTGCCTAACCTAATGAGTTTGGTAAAAAATAAATTATTTTGTTGGCAGTGTTTACTTTTTACTAGTGAAAATGTCTCTGTTTGGGGCCGCTTAGGATTTGAGGATTTAATTCTATACCTGGTTGAAAGTGAGGAATTTTTCACCGATAAAGTAACTTTAAATACAGCACGCGGTTTAATATCTTACTTACAAGATAAGGAATTTATATATTTTTTAAACATCTTTAAATTAATTTTGGAACAAACAGAAATATTTTTTTTCAAATCTTACATCACAAGTTTTGAGATGTAATTTACTCACGAAATCGGCTCAAGTTTCTTTTGGAAAAAATTTCAGAATTTCGTGCAGAAGTTTATTTTAAAAAACTATTTTCTGTATTTCAAACTGCTGATGATACGACTCAATTCAGCCCAAAACGAAAGAAATTCGGTTACGCAGATATGGAGCTTCACTATAAGCAAATATTTTATGAAATTTTGGATACTATTAGGGGTCAAATAGAAATAAGGATCTCTGATTTGAAAGAACTGCATTTCTTCGACTTACTCAATAAAAATTTGTTAACCGGATTTTCGGCTAATTTTCCAGATAACCCTTTGGAAAATTTATGTCAAAAATACACTTTTTTTGATAAGGTTAAAGATCGCAGAATCCCGCTAATCTTCAAAAATATATAATAACTTTTTATTTGCTCTCACCAGCTGTTAACAAATTCGTTAAGTAGGTAGGTAGGTACCTATTTTCTGAAAAAAAAAATTTGATGAATAGATGAATTGATTAATTGCCTGAGAAGAGTTTTTGTGAATATTGTAAATAGGAGTTGTAGGTCTCAAGGTAGACACTCGAAAGTGGAAACAAATTAATAGCTTAGGGTGCTGGTTTTACTTTGATTTTCTTTCAATTATAAGGCGGTTGACCTTGAAATCCTAAAAATTTTCGCCTATGGTGTATTTTTTAACACCTATTGTAGCCTCCTCAAACCAAAACCTCACGAGCCGCCACTGGCTATATATATATATATATATATATATATATATATATATATATATATATATATATATATATATATATATATATATATATATATATATATATATATATATATATATATATATATATATATATATATATATATATATATATATATATATATATATATATATATATATATATATATATATATATATATATATATATACACCTATATATATATTGGAAAATCTCTAGTGTATTTTCTCCAAATAATTTTTTGAATTTTAAATCGTTTCAGTGTATGTTTACGTGAAATTCATTTTGGGAATAATTCTCTAAATCACAATGATTGTTTGACACTTGCATCAGCAGAAGACACGACCAGTATTTTGTTTTCCATAGATACAGAATGATTAAAATATTTAAGCAGCAATATTCCTTTCACTCTTTACTACTAGCTTGATTTATAAAGATTACACAAGACTTCAAATTATAATTCCTAGTTTATGGTGATCCCATATATTGCCCAGAACAAGGATTCAGAAAATGCATGATATATTTTCTGCTCATCCATTAGAAACAAAGTATACATTGAAAAATTATAGAAGATTTAGGGATATTATCTGCTATAACTGTTGACCAATATTGATGATTTTTCGAATTCGACATTCTGTATCTTGTAAAATATAGACACAACATTGAATATTATAGTATGCATGATAAATATTGTTTCACTTGGCTCCGCATCATATCGAAAAGTTGTGTACCAAAATACGTTTGGCAAAGTACATTTATGTCGTGAATGTTTCAATTCCCAGAATATTGTCTGAGTCATAGGTAATTAAAGAAAATCAGTACAAAGTTCAGAATATCTTGTGATTCTCAGAACACGGAATTTCGAAACGTGCATAAAAATATTATATTCAAACAGTGACGAATGATCCATATCTGCCGGGATAGTCCAATGAAAAGACGCATGAATAAAATACGGCTATCATTAAACCCTTATACAGTCCAAGTAACATCGCCTGCAACATGCAACTAAACAACTTCGCAACATGTTGGCATAGATATTTCTTGTCCGAGCATAAACTTTAGTCGTATTTTCCCCGGAAATACATACTATTGCAGAGTATCGAAGGAAAGCAGTCAGGTGCGGGAGTAGATTTTCGAAAAATGTTTCATATCTATATATACATATATATCAGTGGCGGCTCGTGAGCTGTTTGTTTAAGGAGGCTACAAGAGGTGTTGAAAAATACACCATAGGCGAAAATTTTTAGGAATTCAAGGTCAACCGCCTTATGATTTAAAGAAAATCAAAGTAAAACAAGCACCCTAAAATATTAATTTCTATGGGAAAAAAAATGTTTTCACTTTCGAGTGTCTACCTTGATCCGCGACACGACATGTTCCTGGGATTTTTCGTGCCTTTCCAGAGAACGTGATAAATTTGTTAAATCGTCAAATCCTAAGCGGCCCCAAACAGAGACATCTTCCCTAGTAAAAAGTAAACACTGCCAACAAAATAATTTATTTTTTACCTACGATCCGGTTAGCCAAGGATGTCTCCCATAATTTCTGATATCAAAACCGCGATTCTGTTGTTTGTTACGCTAGCCCAAATTGTTTAATTCCGGGGTAGGTCGCAATGTTTTTATTGAAATTTTATCGTCATAACTTAGTGAACTAAAGTTATGGGATAACAAATATTCCACTAAGTCACCAATGAAATTTTTTAAATTATTTTCAGTAACCGAACTCATTTTAAAAACAACACGGGAGCAAAATAAATTAAAAATCACGGCACCGGCGTAAAATTCAAAACAAACTGATCACCACGATTAATCACGCTTCAGTCTATATTCTCGGTGTTGTTGGCTTGCTACGTGCACTGCAATAGAATAAATAAGGTCGAATATCGTATGCTTTGAACCGAGCAGCTAGGTTCAATCGGTGTTGCTATTTACATGTGTTTTCCTTTTCTATTGCAATAAAGTATTCATTCGCAGTATTCGCACCGTTGTTTGCTTTTCTGTGGCATGGCATACTTGGCATAATGAACGTTGAAAATATACCTTCTTAAGCCTCTGCAGCGTTGCCACTCTTGATATTAAATCTTGAAATGAATGAAATGCAGTAAGCATTAAATGTATATACCTTCTATCGTAATTAATAAATTATATTATATAATGTAGATTGAAAGGAAGTAGGTGCATAAAATAATATGATTTTGATTAATATGAATATGCTGAATACTGACTATTTAATATAGTATAGTAGTGATACCACAGAATATTGAGGAAGCGGCTTGGTCTCCATAGCCGCCTTCGAATAGCCGCCCCAGATATATATATATATATATATATATATATATATATATATATATATATATATATATATATATATATATATATATATATATATATATATATATATATATATATATATATATATATATATATATATATATATATATATATATATATTTCCCCGGTACATATTGGCATCTTCAGCCGCTCCCGTAGAGTCAAATGATCTGAAGTTTGGTACCTGGGATTGTTTTCGTTGCAAAACGAAAGCATCAAAATTTCGGTGAATTTCTGCAACCGCTTCAGCGATTCGCATAACAACAAATGAGTTGAAATAAGGTATCTCAAGTGGTTTCCGAGGCAAAACGAAACTGCGGTCGTTGAATTTTTCGTGGTTTTTGAAAAATTGTCAAACTCCGCAGCTTCTGCAGATTGAGTTCAGTGTTGAAGTTTGGTACGTAGGTACATTGAGTTTATGTTGCAATACCATCCTTTGTTCAATTTTTCTCAATCGCGCTGCATTTCGTGGTGACTATTCCGTTCGAATTGCATCTAGATCTGTTTCGCCAACAGTACGCGATGCACTTCGAGATTTTTTTTACAAGAGAGGGTCGAAATTTGATACGTGGATTGATGTGATGTTGAAGTACGTTCCTTCTCTGATTTAAATATTTTTTCTCAACCACGATGCTTCTTCGCAAATTTGTTTAAGGGAGCATCAGTTATAAAACAGGAATTCGTATGACACGTGTCGATCAGACAGTTAGCATTATTTACTCAATTGGACTCTGAATTGACTCGAGTATAGTGTATTTATTTTCATTACTGGATATAAATTTCAATTATTATCATTTGTTTTTATTTTGTCATTTTTTTATGCAGTCTCTATTCGGAAAATATTATTCTCATTCATATACAAATAATTCACCAGAATTTATAAAGATTTCACAACTTTCAGTCAATGAATGTAAAGCTACAGTTCCACCGGGGGAACATTGCGGAACATTTTGTTGCTGAATGTTTCTCCTTGTTGCCAAAAGTAGAAACTTATGGCAACATACGTTAACTTCTTGTTTCCACTGAAGCAATTAGAATTGTCAATAGTTGCATATTATTTAATAGAAATAATCAAAATTTGTTGCCGAAACATGAAGAAATTTCAAGGAACATTCAGGAACATTCTGGATCATTTACGGAAAAGGGCAACAGCAACAAATTGTTCCACAATGTTCCTCCGGTGGAAACGTGGCTATAATTTTTATTCGTTCTGGAACTTCACTTTAATATGTTCAATAAATCGACATAGGATTTAAAGTAACCTTATAAGATAAACTAAAAGTTCTTAAAGACCACTTTTTCTTAAACAAAGAATTTAATGCACTCTTTAAATCAAAATAAAAAGGCTATTTGCTCTTAATATCCTATTGATTAGCCAACATTGGCTATTTCAAAACTAATTTACTATTATTAAGAATTAAATTGCAAGTTGGTTTTAAAAAAATCCGTTCTGGGAAAACAAGGTTTAATGCAGTTTTATGGAGTACCCTTGTATTCTTTAAAACCCATTAGGAACACTATTTTATCCTAAGACAATACATTCAATATAATACCACATTAAATCCAAAAATATAATTTTTACCTTTTAATGAGTACATTAAGAGTATTATTCATTTAAGAGGTTTTAATTTAGTCAATTTGGTTAAAAGCAATACCTTTTGGTCTTTGGACGACTTCATTAAAACTAATTAAATATCCCCTCTACATTCATCTGAATGTGGAGGGGATATAACTGAGAGTTAATGGTTTTAATACAGTTTTGAAATTTAGTCTTGAACGCCTTTTTAGGATGGGCCCTTTTTGGCTAGAAGCTGCTTTATGATGGTCTCAGAGATGTCTTGAAGATCACTTGATTCTATTCGAAATTTTATTGTATAGTTTTAAAGCGATCTCGAAGATCGGTATAAGAGCATTCATGTTACTTGGGTAGTTGCGTTCTCGATACGTTTCCACTGCGATAGCAACACGGAATTTTTCACAAATGTTTCCTATTTTCTTTTGAAGTTTACCGCTCAAAATCGAAACCGGCGACAAGTAGGAACATTCAATATTTGTTGCCGAAAAATAAAGACATTTAAGGAAAATTTAGGAACATTTACGGAAACACGGAACAGCAACAATAAAATGTTCCTCCGGTGGAATCGTAGCTTGAATGGTGACAAGTAGAAAAAGTCAACATTTGTTGCCGAAAAATAAAGAATTTCGAGGAACATTTAGGAACATTTTAGGAAACACGCAACTGCAACTGAAATGTTCCACAATATTCCTCATTGAGCCTCCGGTGGAACTGTAGCTTAACCCTTTCGGCCCTGAATACAGATAGTTCCCTTTTAATCGAAATTAACTTGTGTTAGGGTAAATGAAAGTTTTTTTCAGTTTTTGTTTTTTTTTGTGAAAAAAACAAAAAAGTGAGGATTTAACTCCCGGTACATATATGTACCATCAGGAATTTTGCGTGGTACAAATATGTACCAACAGGTTCCAGAATTAACGTTACTTCAAAAATAATGTACGTTTATTTGTGAAAAATAATGATAAAAATATTGAAAGAGTAATTACTAATTTATCCTTAGGTAAGATATAAGATAAAACAATATTTGCATAAGGGTACATTACATTCTTTACATATGCTTTTGGTTCTTCTCTGCTTCTTTTCTTGAGCACATCTGGCGCATCTCCTTCTGGTCTGCCCCTCCACAGGAAGATGCAGAGGGGTGAATTGTTCGGTTTCCCATCGACTCTCTTTGACTCCAGTAATGTCTTAGCGCAGGCAGTTTATTATACGACATAATAAAAATCCAACCAAGAAGCTTTTGTAATTCTCCTTTGTCTGTTTTCTTTTCACTCTTTTTTTTAGTTTTATTCAAAATTTCCAGGCGTTGATTGGTGCAGTTCACAATATGTAGGTATAATGAATGTGGAAAAACTTTTTGAAAAATTTGTATTGGCGTCGACTGCCTGGTAATATCAGCCCTGAGCATACAACTTCTTTCACTGGAAAGGATCTCAGAAGGTTGGTATGTATAATCGGGAATAGTCTAATCGAGAAGACGGTTCCGATCAATTTCAACATCGTTTCCAACTGTCTGCGGTGGCTCGGAATCCTCAGATGAATCGGCATCGCGATCTTCAGATTCCGAACTTGTTGATTTAGATTTCGCTGTAGTTTTCGGTTCATGCTTTTCCATAAAATGATCACTATCATCAGATACGTCGTCTTCACTTATCACTAGAATCCGAGGAATATGGCTCCAAATCCGAGAGGTTTTCAGTAATCTGCTAACTGTTTTTCAGTCAATGGGCGTCTACTCGCGTCGTCTCTAGAAAAAGATATGTTATAAACCTACTGGTACCTATTTGTACCACTAGCGGACTGTGTAAATTATCGGGTGGTATATATTATGTACCACTCTTAGAATAAACCTGTAAACAAATTGTAACTTACCTCAGTACCCACGCCTTTTCGTAAAGAATATTTCTCAAAATAATCACAAAACTAGCTCAAAAAACCCTTTATATCACACAAAACATGTACTGCGTAGTGCACATATGTCTGTTTACATCGACTAGGGGCAGTATAACATCAAATTTTGCAATATATAGTCGCCTGTCCGATTGCGTAATTCTCAAATACCGGATTGGTACAGTTTCCACTTTCCGCTTGATAAAAATGGAAAAAATTGCTTCTAGGGTTTTTGAATGATCTGTGGTACATATGTGTACCGTTCGGACCGAAAGGGTTAATGCTCTAACCAATTCATCACAGCTGTGGTATCAAGGTCTTAATATGGATAAAAGATTTATATTTGCATTTTGCGATAAAGAAACGTTTAAATCAAAATACCACGTTAATGTTTACAAACATTTTTCTGTTCGATGATTAAATTTCAATCTATAGATTGTGCTAAAAAAATTATGTGACTTACTTTTATTCACTGATAATCAAAATCTATTGTAGTCTGGAATTTAATCATGGAATTTCTTTACGTTCACGTAAATTTGAAAGAAAAGAATTTGGTGATCAATTTCTACAAGGGCATAACTGCAGGAAGTAAACATACTTCGATTGATTAAAGTTTGCCTTTTTGTAAGGAATATAAATAGTCAAGGTTTCGACCATTCAAATCATGATTTGAATCGTGATTTGAATCAACTGGTTTTCTGAATTTTAATTGTGATTTAAATCAAATTTTAAATTGCTGTAAAAAAAAGTCACCGAAGCAAATAACTCATTAGGAATTTAGGAAATTCACAAAAAAAGGAGATAGTTTATTTGAAACTAAGTGTTTACATACTTTTTGTAAGTGTACAAAAGATTTTTCAATAAAATATTGCCAAATAGGTTCTTTTTTCTACCACCAATTCGGGACATTTCAACTATCTTTTGATATCATTTACGATTTAAACTTCATAGGAACAAGCAATTTACGAACGAAGTTTTTTGTTTCGACAGGAAAGCTGTGGCAAGTATGATATGATGATTATTTTGTATATTTTCTAACTGTTAATCTATGCGGGCCTATAGAGACAAAATAATGAGAATAAGTGGTTTTAAAATTGATTTTTGCCATATTTGAGAAAAAAATCCGTATAAATTGATTAAAATCAAAAAAATCACAATTTAATCGAAAAAATCAGATTATTTGATATTTTCAAGAAAATCGGGATTTTTTGAAATCCTGAAATTGTTAATTTTTTGCTATTTGATAATTTTTATTACATTTTATTGAGCTTTAAGATGAATGTGAAAGTAATTTCACGAATTAATAGTATTTCCGTATTTGTCTTTTAATATATTTCATATAGCTTCTAATGGTAGATATGTATCTCACACAATTTCCGTGCTCCTTACTCATGTTATTAGAGTATATACAAAAATGTGTAATACATATCGTGACTATAAACGATAAATTTACTATCTCAAAACATGTTAAAATCTAGTTGTGCTTCTTAAGTAAAAATTATAGAAAATAAAAGTTCTGGAATTCTGACATATATTACATTCAAACACAGCCTTCAAACCGACCAAGTATTGTGGTTCATGACTAGTAGTTTTGAAAAGTAAAATAACACTTTGAAGGTAAATTTCAAGATGCAATTAAGCAGTACAATTTTTGCATTAATTCACGAGAATATCTGTACTGGGAATTTGATTGGAACATGCGTCAAAGTTTTTCAGCAAAAAACTTGGGGGATTGAAAAACAGAATGTTCCTAAAAAATAAGAAAAATATCCTTTTTGGTTCTTGACGTAATAAGAATTACATGTTTCCTTGAGAAACATATGAGATATATATATATATATATATATATATATATATATATATATATATATATATATATATATATATATATATATATATATATATATATATATATATATATATATATATATTTATATATATATATATATATATATATATATATATATATATATATATATATATATATATATATATATATATATATATATATATATATATATATATATATATATATATATATATATATATTTATATATATATATATATATATATATATATATATATATATATATATATATATATATATATATATATATTTATATATATATATATATATATATATATATATATATATATATATATATATATATATATATATATATATATATATATATATATATATATACATGCATGGTTACATACATACATTTTTTGACTGTTGAAATATAGGTACACACCCATATAAAAGCATCACTCTTCGTCCCCTTATCCTCCATAATAAACACACACTGCTACCTTACTGGTACATCCATTAAATATACTAGTGAGAGGCTCCATAGCCCATTAAATAGATCCGTGAAAAATATAGATCGATAAAAATATAGTTTCTCGAACGCCGAGGAGTGCTAAGCCCGTCCCTGCCTCTGTCGAACGGGCGCACAATCTACTCGCTGTCAATCTCAGTTCGTGGATAATCGGCTAGATACTACGACCTCATTGGGCCTCGCCGTGCCGAAACTTCTCGATAGAACTCAACCCGTCCAACTGTCGGCTCCAAAGGCGGTCACGTGAATTCGAGTCCATGTGACGCGAAAATAGTTCTTGAGCGTCGGGAATGCTGCCATTTTAGCGAATTTCGGAGAAACGTCAAACTTTAAACGTTCGATATCGAAGATCGGCGTCGCGGTCGGGAACGGGACATAGCCTAAGCACTACAAAAAGTTCGGCGGCGATCGACGGGGCCCTTCGGGCCCCGCGATTCGGGGCCGATCTCCTTATCTCGGCTTTATAAGTTTGCCATAATGCGGCCTTCGGCCGCCTGCATTTTAGGAAGTCCAAAATGGTAAACCAATTATTTTTTAGTATTATATATTATGAAGATGTTAACGCTTCGGGAAACATAACCTTCGTGAGAGCAGAATTAGTCGGACATGGATGTACCTAACCTAACTTAACCTAACGTAACCTCCGGAAAGAGACAATTCTGATCAATGCAAAAACCCCCTAATTGCCCGAATTCACAACTCGGGTTGCTCGCCCCAAAAATGTAAAGAGATGTCCATCAGTCCTATAGGCCCCCGCCAAAATTGAAATATGTAGAGAGGAAATTATAAAATGATTATGTACTACGATGACTTTTGCAAATTTGAATGATCGAACTCAGCACGGAATTCGATATTATGAGGGGACGTTGACGTTAGGGATATAATTGAAGATTTTGCTAAAAATAAATCTAGGAAAGTTGCAATTTAGTATAACAATTTTTAGTATTTAGCTTGAAATTATTAAAGAATATCTTCTACTAGTATGAGCATAGTAACTACAGGGCGCTCTATGTAAGCCTGAGTTCTGGAAGAATAGACCAATATATTGCACCTTCCGAATTAATAAAGTAAAGTTCAATTTGATAAATTGAAATTTTTTTAAAGAAAATTCAATAATTCATTTAAGTTTACGATAATGAAATTTCTAAAGATGCATATGACTTCTCTATAACACGTACTTACACCTGAGCCACTTCGATAATTTTAAATCCCGAAACTCAATTTTTTTCGCTATACTATATAAATTTAATAATCTATAACCCTCAATTCCTACTAAAGTATAAAAATTACATGATAGCGTGAAATTTGGAGCCCCCACCACTTCTCAGCCTATAGGCTCTAAAAACGTTAATCCGGCACTGCCGGATCAGTTACCCAAATTTTATGACATTTCACTTGAATAATAGAATATTTATTTATTTCATTGCAGAAAATACAGCCAGAAGATAGTTTTCTCAAATCATCCAGTCAATGTAATTTATCCATCGATCACAATATTTATAAATCGATAACATGCACAGAATCCCATTTGTTGAGACCCTTCTCAAATCGTGGTTCTGGTGTAACAACTACTATCAATCAAAGTTTAATGCTGGAAAAGGAAGAAAATTCGACGATGCCCACTGAAGCAGAGGAGGTAACAAAAAGGGTATCACTGTTTTTTGATCATACACCCGAGGTTGGCCTTGTGAATGATAATGTACATAATACGAAAGTACTACTGCAGAAAATGTGTCAGATGGACTCGACAGACAACCATATCGAATTCTCGGATGTCTTCACGGATTTGATTAATTCTTTGAAATTGCTTACATCTGAAGCTCTAACTGAGATATATGAACATTCTGCATCTTTATGTCCCACTGGAAAGTAAGTATTATTTTACGACTCTAATTGAGGAAATGCAATGAAACTTCTTATAGTTTCTCTATATAGTGGTTGTAAATTTTTTATTTTATTGGGCACAGATCTGGGACATTTCAAGTCTAGGTTCTCCTTGTTAGGAAAAAGCATTATAGAAATATATAGCTCACAAAATCATAGGAAAAATAAATTTACAATGTTTGAGGATAATTAAATTAAAAAACCGGCCAACTGCGAGTCGGACTTGCGCACCAAGGGTTACGTACAAAAAAAAAATTTATTATATGAAGTAACTAAAAATTTATAGTTTTCGTCTATAAGACGTTGCTTCGTACCAAATTTCAAGATTCTGAGTTTACGGGAAGTACCCTGTAGGTTTTGATTGCCTTGCAAGTGTCGAAAATTTGCGGAGATTTGCGGCATAAACGGTATAAACGCTGATTGCGTTGGCTCCCAGCTCCCAGCTCCAAGTGATGGTAGACCTGAGTATTTGATATAAATTCCAGCTTGATACCTCCACGCGTTCCTGAGAAAAAGGGTCTTGACAGGCAGACGGACGGACAACAATGTGATCCTATAAGAGTTCCATTTTTTCCTTTCGAGGTACGGAACCCTAAAAAGAAAATACTTCGAGAGCAGAAGGAAAATATTTGAAACAATGATCTCTTCAGAAAAGCAAAGTTTATTCGGAATCAAGTAGAACAAAAACAATATTCTCATTAGGGCTATGTTCAATGTAACATTTATTCTGATAACAATATTACCATGAAAACATACCTAACCTAATGGGAACAATTAATAGATCAATTTATTCTATATATATATATATATATATATATATATATATATATATATATATATATATATATATATATATATAATATATATATATATATATATATATATATATATATATATATATATATATATATATATATATATATAGAAAACAGAATTCTTCGTGTTATCGATACACGTTCGTGGCAATAAAATGAAGTGAACTAGGACATTTATCTATCTATTAAACTAATCAAACAAACCTCCTCCTCGAGTTCACGAAACATCGAAATGCCTCCATATACCTTGGATGGTGTATGTTAGAAACATTAAGTTGTTTATCACAATCAATGGAAATGATAGACAGTCTGTTTCGCCCTTATTTGGGGCTCATCAGTATCATCCATCCATCGAAAGTGATAACCAACCAAATATTTCTAACGGCGTTATATTTTCCTTCCAGTGACTATATGGCATATAAATATGACACAGCGCCACCAGTCGGAAACAAATGAACCACATCTTACAGATAGAAGAAACATTTCGGCAACGAGAACTCATACGTCCTGACACCCGAAGGTGGTTACTATATTCGCTAAGCAAGAGTAATATATATATATATATATATATATATATATATATATATATATATATATATATATATATATATATATATATATATATACTATAAAAAAATTGTTATTTTTATTATTGATTCCGATCCCTGATATAATGATTACGAATAGATTGTAGATTGTTTGTGAAAATCTTAATTCTCCACTTTAGAATCATACGTTATCTATAACAAATAAATCAATTTTTTTACCCATTTTAAATTTGTTGGGCAAATTGAAAATCCTCCAATATTAGTAGAACTGAATGATATTGAGAAAAGTGAAATGTTCTATGAAGGATAAAAACAATTGAGCATGGACAAAATCAGAGCGGCGGTTACCTCAAAGGCGATATTGGCCTTTCGGCGTATGTCAAAGGCGACCGACTCGCCGTACCGTAGTTACAGGGTGCTTGAACTTCCGGGCCGCCACGTGTCAAAAATTGATAGAAATAAATTTAAACTCTCTAATAATTTAATTTCCTTTAGAGTTTTGATACCTTAGATACTTGTGACGTCACGAAAAATATGACTCGCCCGCCGTTGTCAAACCATGTCACACTTTGACACCCTCCCTCCCCTTAACGTGTGGCGTAGTTTATGGGTAGCCCCAAATTCATAATAGCATAATCTGATACATTATTATAAAACACAACACAAGGTACAAAATGACATGAAAATTTGACACTCAATTTTACCCAAAGTTAATCAACATCTAGATACTATTTGCGATCAATTTTGATATTTACCAGAGGGTGGATCGTATTATATTCCAAAAACGATCTTCCATATGTTTTAACAACCCTTTTTGAATAAAATACTTTGAATTCGCGTTTCAGGAAAAATATACTGGATGCTTTACCATACGTAGGAAACACTGGCGCCTTTATTCTGATGAAGAATATGATCATCAAAAAAGAGGTCAGAGCAACTACAATTAAGGATTGGATGTTTTTTATATCTCTTACGAAATATCCCAATGAAGAAATGATGATGGCTGCAGCAGATTTTTTAAAACAAGCAACATACGATTCTTCAGTTGTTCTAAGTCTAAGTGCCCTCACCCATACTTACTGCTCGCAGAACGTCAACTGTAAAGAGACAACTGGGGCACAAACTATTATTGAGTACTTGGAAAAGTCTGTGGTAGATCTGCATGGTAACGATACTAGTGTTTTGGATAATCATGATAGGGTAAGTATCTTCTTAATATCGTGATCATTATCATATTTTTCAGAATTCTGATTTGAATTATAGAAGCAATTCGGTTGGTGGAGTAGGCAGATTGAGCCACGTATTCGAAATAACACTGACTTTACCTAACCACTGATGTTGAGCTCGTAAAAGAGGCCGAAACTTCAAGCCTCACAAGGAAATATATATATATATATATATATATATATATATATATATATATATATATTATATATTATATATATATTATATATATATATATATATATATATATATATATATATATATATATATATATATATATACAGGGTGACCCAGAGCTACGTAATCGGTCCATAACTTTTTTGTCATTGAAGATATCGATGAGAAATTTTCAGAGCAAATATGGTCTGACTAAGTCTATTTTTCAAAATTATTTTGACGAAAATTGCACTTCTGGTTTTGCCGGAAGTCAACTTTGTTATTTAAGATGGAATACCCTGTATATTTTTTGATTTTCGAATTTCTTATGTAATTTGTAAAAAAATTGTCATAACATTCTTTATACCTTAAATGAACAGTTTTCGAGTTATTGATTTTTTTCGTAAAATTTTGACAGTTACGTCTTCAACAAAAATAGGCTATAACTTCTTTGTTAGTAGGTCTATTGATATGCGGTTTAGATTTTTGTAACCTTGAAACATTGTTTCATTTATTCCATGTCAAAATTTTCCATATTTCTGACTTATTATTTGATAAAATCTAGGGTGAAGTTGGCAAATTTCAAACGTTAATAACTTTCTTATTTCTAATGGAATGCTATGTATATTTTTGCATTATCAAATTTGCTATTCAATTACCTTTCGATTTGTATAACCATTCCCTATACCTAAAGTTGATAATAACAAAGATATTTCACAATTTTGTAATAATTTATATATCAATACACTTGAGAAATCGACTAGCGGGTTATTTTTGACGTATCCATGGATACCAATTACGAAAATTGTTTAAAATTTAATTGTGTCGCCTTTTCTGTTCATTAGGTTTGTAGCACCTAATGCTGATATCCGAAAACATATTGAAAAAATAGTAATTCTAAGACGTTAATATTCAATAATTATTTTTGTTTATAAACAACATATTTTTGTAGTAGACTGATGTCAAATTGCAATGTCAAGTTTGACATTATCATTTAGGTCAGGAGGAGTACATTCGCATAATCCAACAGTTACTCCAAATTATACATTTCAATGTTATACAGAAAGAAATCAATGCTTATTAATAACAGAATCACAAAATGTAGTTGAATCAGAATCAGAATATTTTTGATGATAAATTTTACTAGCAGAACATTTTGATCCGCTTCTCCAATACAGTAAACCATATTTATCATTACTTGTCGCTTAAAATCCATTTTATTAACTGAAAAAATACTAGAAAAGGTGACACAATTAGATTTTAAATAATTTTTATTATTGGTATCCATGGATACGTCAAAATAACACGCTAGACGATTTCTCAAGTGTATTGATATATAAATTATTACAAAATTGTGAATCTTTCTTATTATTAACTTTAGGTATAGGAAATGGTTATACAAATCGAAAGGTAATTGAATAGCAAATTTAAAAATGCAAAAATATACATAGCATTCGATTAGGAATGAGAAAGTTATCAACGTTTCAAATTTGCCAACTTCACCCTAGATTTTAGCAAGTAATAAGTTAGAAATATAGAAAATTTTGACAAGGAATGAATAAAACACTGTTTCAAGGTTACAAAAATCCTAACCGCTTACAAATAGACCTACTAACAAAGAAGTTATAGCCTATTTTTGTTGAAGACGCAACTGTCAAAATTTTACGAAAAAAATTAATAAATCGAAAACTGTTCATTTAAGGTATAAAGAATGTTAGGACAATTTTATTACAAATTACATAAAAAATTCGAAAATCAAAAAATATACAGGGTATTCCATTTGAAATAACAAAGTTGATATCACTTCCGGCAAAACCGGAAGTGCAATTTTCTTCAAAATAATTTTGAAAAATAGACTTGGTCAGACCATATTTGCTCTGAAAATTTCATATCGATATCGATATCGATTCAATGACAAAAAAAGTTATGGACCGATTACGTAGCTATGGGTCACCCTGTATTATATATATATATATATATATATATATATATATATATATATATATATATATATATATATATATATATATATGCTTGATTTTAACGATTAACTAGTATAATTGAATCTATAACGCGGCGTTTGTTGCTTCATCAGATAGAACTGAATAGTAAAATCTTGGTATTTCAGTTTACGTAAATTGTAGTACCTAAAGGAAACTATTATAAATTTAATAATGGGAAGATGATTAGGTAATCCTTCGAGAAAACTTGTAGAAATTACATTAGATATTCAATATATTCAGCAGGGGGAATGATTTAACTCTTTTTGTTCATTGAATTAATCAGAATTCTTATACCTATTGATTTCTGATCCGTTTATGTAAAATATGGAAATATGTATGGAACGAATAATTCTCATCTACTAATTTATTGATATAATCAGAATCTGCCTTATTGGTTTCGAAACAGCGCATCTATTCTTTGATCCTTTTTCCGAAACTTCCATGTGCTTGGTTAATATACCTTTGTTGAATTGAATTGACATTTACTTGATGAAAGCTCATATTCATAACTTTATGAAGAAATAAAAACTTTTCACAGGTTGAGATAAAATATATTGAGTAAACGCGTTTCGTCATAACATTGACTTCATCTCGTACTAAATAATGGTATTACAAAACAATCTATTTATACGAAAAATTGAACAAAATAGAGAAACTAAATAACATTAAGCAATTCATTCAGAGTTATTGGTAGGTAGGTATATTGAACAGATTAAGGAGAGGAGAAGGCTTTACTTCAATCTGGTCGTTAACTAGGTTTCCGGAATTTTTATATTTACTTGATGTAAAAAGGGATTCAGTTGGTTTTGTGGATACTATTTTTTAATTGTAATATATTATAATTGAATCGGTCAGTTGAAGAACAGTACAAGTCCAAAAATAGCCATTTTTATCTGAGATAGCCAAAATGTTCATATATTCAGCGAAAGAAGTATCATTAATATGAACACTACGGCTGTACGCTCCACCCATTTCCATCAGTCAGGTTAACAACAGTACTAGTCCAGGACTTGTACTGTTCTTATACTGACCATTCATATGTCCGCCTTTGACAAGTACAAAAGAAGTTACTCCTTCTAACCCTGCGATAGAGGTTTCGGAATTCTAAAGAGGTGGGTTAGGAAACATGATCCAATCTACGTTCCAGAATAGTATGAAAGCTGTCCTGTAGAAAGACCAATCCGTTAACTGTCAAATATGTTACTCATAGCGATATCCTAGATTTTGAAAACTGGTGGCCGTCTAGCAAAAAAATCTTCCGAATCTGTGAGATCAGGACTTGAAGCGACAGTAAATTTTATATCAAACTACAGGCAGTTCGAATACGATAGTGCAACATCTGGGTATGTTAAGTACTACGATTTCATAAATGGCTCTATTTCACACATCTTCAAGTTGCTGAAACAAAATATAGTATCTCCTAAGCTGCCTTGTTATCCTGGTTATTCCTAACCATTGCCGGTTAATTCAAAAAAAAATTGACGACGTAAAAAAAGTGATGCAATATATTAAAGGTGAAAACTAAGAGTTTTACTACCACATTACATCTTGGTATACAACTAGAGTAACCAACCCTATCGGATTACCTAGGAGACTCCGGTAATAATGGTTAACCTCCCGATCTCCCGGGTTGCAATAATTTCTCCGGGTTTTCTAAAATTATATGCAACCGTTGATCTAACAAACTTCGATCTTGAATGATAATGATTTTGTAGTGAAAAACCGTCAAATATTAGATGCATCTCGAAAGCAAAGTAAATATAAATTTAAAATTGATGAACAAAACAAAACTTCAATTTACTACGTTTATTATCACAAAAATACTTTTCAAAGTATTTTTTGTATACATAATAAACGTAGTAAATTCGAATTTTGGTTTTGCTCATCATGTTAAATTATCACGTAGTTACGACGGATTCTTTTCTTACACCCCCCTAGCCGACTTCTTAAAATTCTCCCGGGTTGGTCCTTTCTAGAGATAGCAACCCTAAATACAAAAGATGCTGATGATATCTGAATAATGTCGTTTCATTTCTTTCACTCTACTTAAATTTAAATGTATTTTCTGCTATCAAGACTCAATTCACTTCAAAAACAGTACATGTCCACTATCTTATTTTTTCAATAACTAATTTCCATAAACCAAAATTTGCCGAATTCTTATTTCAATCTGTCTACATAGTTACACACAACAAATCTGTAGTTTCTGTAAATAATATATATCAACGATTGTGAACTACAAAGTTTTTTGTGATTATCTCTTAATGGTAATTTTGGACTAGTTCTGTTCTTCAACTGACCGATTCAATTGTGATTGAAGGTATGGTTTTCTTGAATAAGATGGCAAGCAAAATTAGATTCAGTTTTCTGCTTAATATAGCTACGTTGGTGTTTTTATATTCGATTTTCGAAATTTCTAATTGCACGTTCTATATAGAACTTTTCACAATCGTAACAGTTGAGTCTATAATCAGCAGTACTTTCATCTCTATGAATTTGCGATTTGTTGTTTTGAATCAATTTTCCAATGCTATTGTTAGTTTTATATGAAACTTTTGTTTATGAAGAAACAATTTCAGGTTTTCGAAAGTTTTTATTTCTTTATAAAGTTATGAATATACCTACCTTTAACAATTTAGATTTAGATTGAGAACATAATTCGCAACCGTGATCTAATATAAATTATATACAAAAAAGCCATCTATCTAGATACGCTAAGAACATATTGAATATTATCATATTTGTTATGATTCAGCACATTTTCAAATTTCTACGTGAAATCATTGGTTCAAAGTTAACTATCTTGCATGTTTTATTCTAGATTTGATTGATATTTCAAATATATTTTCAGGTAGGCGCTCTTAGCTACTTGTCTTGATATATAATCTGAAATACTTAATGATATCAAACGGCCACTTTGGTTTAAAATATAAAACCTTGTATCAAAGTATGCGGCATCTCTTTTTGATATTTTATCTCTGATAATTATAGAAACTTTTATTAAATGTAATACTTCTAAGTGAAGAGAATTTAGCTGAACGAATATGTGATCTAAGACGCAATACAATCAATAATCATTTCATATACTTTATAGGCATACATTTTCAGCTGTGAATATTATTTTATAATACCAAATTACCAAATACATTACAATACGAATGATTAGGTTGGAGGTTTCCTGATATGATTTCAACGAACACATGCGTATTTCAACTGCACGTTGGTGACCTTTTGTATTTAACAAACAAAAATATGTTGACGATAGTGCAATGGTTGCAATCTTTATGATAATTTAATGCACTTAAGCGCCCATGATCACAACGAAATAAGGGGTCTCCAGATTGATTATCTTTATGGAGATTCAGTCCATCTTATCGATGATAGTCGATCTACAACCATTAACTCATAGAAGACAAGTGGCAGGATTGTATGTTATACTGGTACCTACTACCGTATTACTCTGATTCATTAGCTGGAGCTTGTCCCCAAAGTATAACATTTATGCATATATTTCCTTCAGCTTCGTACCAAAAGTCGTCTTTCTATAGTGTCGGAAATCTCTGGAATACGCCCGAAGAAATATTTCCGTACATCCAACAATATCTTAAAACTTCCATCACCTTCGCACGTATCGTATCGACCACAAGCGCTAAAGCATCTCCTATTTAATTTTACGTTATGAAGTTATTAATTATACACAGCACAGTCTTTTAAAATTAAGGCACAACATTTTCGTGTGAGATAGCGTTAAATTCAAAAGTTAATATGAAGTGAGCGCAACTGCTTTTGGAGTAATAATGTTGAAATTTTCGACACTATAAAACTTCGACACTGTTTTATTCTTTGAAACTTTTAAACTTAAGAATCACCTCGAAGAAGTGGATTTGGCGCTTGATTTGCGTCGATAGTCCAGCTAAAGTGTTTTTGTGGTGGGTTGGAGTCCCACTTTGTTCTTTTGTGTTGCATATGCATGCCTCATGAGATTCAGAAGACCATGCAGATATGTTGTATAGCCCCTTGTGAAAAAAAACTCATTCAGTTTCTTCTTTCAGATGGTAGTTTTCCTAAAAGCGCTAGGAAATATCGGGCAATTGACCAGTTCGTTCAAGGAGAGTTTGGTGCGTCTAATCGAAGATGAAAACTTAGATATGGAAATAAGAATTGCTGCTATTGAGTGTCATCGGAAGATACCATGTGATGAGTCCATAAAATATTTCGAAGATCTATACAGGGATGCTGATAATAATGCAGAATTACGTATTGCTGCATACTTACAGATAATGAAATGCCCGAGTTATTTACTCATACGTACAGTGCGTTATACTCTGGAGAACGAGGAAGTGAACCAAGGTGAGGAAAGTCATTTGTGTCTGTACAAGATAGGAGTTTTCATGATAATTTTTGTTGTTTGAAGATATTAATTTTTACACTTTCCTCGCATAAACTTTCTGTAAACTCTTCAAATATTTAAAAACCAGTTCAACGATTGACTTACTTTTAGATGGTTAAGACGTTTTTTATAGCATCACTTAACATATTCGTATGTTTGAATATTTTTTCAAAACTTCCACTCTATTTAAATTCATTTATATTCGTGGCGATAATGTGTGAATATTCAACGTCATTTATATGATACAGTTATATTCTAAAAAGTTTACAGACTCTTAGGGAATGGTTTTTGTGTTTGGGAATATAAGCTGATCAAAATCTGTTAAATTTAACTGTCCTAGTTAAGCTATGATTTATTATTTGAAAAATAATCTTGAATGGAGATAATAATACGTTGTAGACCAATGTATCGATGACTCTAATTTAAGAAAAGACTATAAATGTAATATTCAGCTAATGATAACAGTAAAGGAAAAATTGAGCTTTAAGAATTTTTTTCCTAAAAAATCGAGATATAGCTTATATGAATTCAATAGTTTGTACACATCAAAATTACCTACAGAAAGTTGTTCTTTTTCTTTACATGCAACATACAGATTACCTAATTCGAACATTAAATGTCGCCTATAGATGGTTTGCATATGAAGATAACGAGTTTTGTATGAGAAGATACCTGCAAAGAAATATTTTTCAGTTACACGCTTCGACTTATTCGATTTGGGGTTAAATATATACACAAAACATGTGAAGTATGTATAAAAATCACAATTTTCTATTGATTCAATACGTCTACTAAAATGTTCTTACGTTCTACTTAAGACATTGTTCGTTAGGACAATCTGCTGGAGTACAAATATTACGTAAAAAATCTTCAAAGTTCTAAAGTAGTTCCCAAAATGTCACTAAATTTGAGTGATTGACCACTATAGTGTGAAATTCTAGCGCGGCAGAAACGCTCTTTCTGTTCATAAAGATAAGCGTTTCAACATCTTACGATGTATTCATCAAGGAAGGTGAACCTAGCGACATGCCATTAAATGAGACAAGAATTGATAATATGTTTTGTCTACCTGTTTAACATACTCAGTAGCTATTAGACTGTTTATTCTAAGACATAGGTTCCCAAAATGTAAACCGCGGCGCCTCAAGGCACCGTGGGCGTCACGAAAAATTTGTCTTAACTCAACAAAAAATAAAGTTAGAAGCTGAATATATCTGAATTTTTGGGGTGGTATATTTCTACTTCATCCAGTGTAAGTTAGAATCGCAAGAGCAGAATATTCTTGCGAGTTGTCAAGCCTTCTGGATCATAATGTATGATCGGGCTAGGCAAGTCGAGGTACCTTTCGCTATAGATCTGGAATATTTTCTAAGATTTTTTGGAAAGCATATACCCAAAATCTGAATTTCCTTGATCCATCTTTCTAAGTAGAGAATACTCAGCTTTCATGAAAAAAACTCAACTTATGAAGAAGAAAATTGAAGGAACATGATATCAATTAATTTTGTTCAATATTTAACGTCAAATGCACTTAATCTAGTTTGAGAAATACTTTGGAAATGAAAATTTCGATAGATTTGCACCGATTGAAGATCCATTCAACAATAGTCCTCCAATGGAATTTACCTATGATGAAGATGAATTATCTTGTGATAATAGTTTGAAAGCCAAATTTGGCTGCATGTGCCCCTTTTGAGTGATAAGGCTAAGCGGATTTTTATTAAATTTTCGACGACGCATCTGTGCGAAGCTGAGTTTCCGGCGGTCGCTGTAATGTAAAGCAAGTACCTACATAGTGAAAATCGCGGTGAAAATACATGAGACTGCAGTTTAATTCTACGTTTCGAAAAAATACTCAACGATTTGCTCATCCATCGCATTCCTTATTAGTTTCATGTTATTAAAGTGAAAATTAAAATATACAATGATGAAAATATAAAATTCCTAGTTTCTTCAATCTTTCTCATACGATTAGTCAAACTTTTACCTACTTATATCAAGGTAGGTTGCAGTGGAATCACTTCAATTAGAAAAGTGCTCCTTGATTCGGAAAAATTTAGGAACCCCTGCTCTAAGGGAAACAATTACTACTATAAGAATTGACTCCTGAGAACCTTCTTCTAAGAAACTGTTCAGAAGTTAGAACTGAGTTACATCATAGTGAATATGTTCTTAATCATTCATTTTTCTTTATTTAAGTTGGTTCGTTTGTATGGAGTCACCTGAACAACCTACTGAAATCTGCTGTACCAAGCCGCGTGGAAATTCAAGGTTTACTTTCCGACAAAGATTTAGTGAAAAAATTCAGTAGTGACATACGCAAGTATTCTCACAATTTTGAGGGTTCCCTATTCTTCGAGGAATACAACATAGGTGAGTAGAATATGCGGCTGTCAGGACATAGAACAGCAATTTTCTCTATTTTAGGTGGAAATTACGACAGTAACGTTATATTTTCAACAAGTTCATATATTCCAACTTCAGCTTCGTTGAATTTGACTGTCGATTTGTTTGGAGAAAGCATCAATTTGTTCGAAGTGAGTTTTATTTATCTGAATACTCGAGATATGTACTTCTATTTATATACTATCTTTCGTCTAATTTACACATTGGAGGATTCATCCTTCACTTAATGATCAAGAAGAAACATGTTTATGAGTGGGCATGAATTTGCAATGTCCTTCTTAAACTCTCGGGAAAATAAATTCATCATCATAATTTTAATATAGGACATAAAAATCTCGAGTGTCATTGTGAGACGTTAGGTTTTTATTCGATGTTATCAGTGCCCAATATGCAATCTACTAGCGATTCTAAATGCACCATTGAATAAACAAGTTAATGGCAGTTAACTGACTCTCGAATTCAATATTTTCCATTAATTGATCATCAATTTACCGATAAATTATCCTATTATATCTCTATCCGAATGAATATTTTCATACAATAACAAGGAAAAACCACGCATAAAGTACATACGTGTTTCATATCTGAATATATTTTAAAAATTATCATGAATCACTAACATTATGTTTATTGATTTTCATTAATATTATCGGTCTATAAAAAATGAATTTTTTCCAAATGTGTATTTATATTAACTTACTGATTTAGCTCACTTTCTGTGAGGAAAGTTCGATCTCAAACTACAGATCATCTTCGGGAATTTTTCGAAAACGAAAAATAGAACACAATACTATTAAATTGGTTGATAATCCATTTATTCTAAACACAATTCTACTAAATAACCATTATTTGTAAAGTTGGGATACCAGTTGTTCTTCTAGATAACGAAAGAGGCTTTTTATAATAGTATCATTAATTTTCCAATGCTTCAAATCGTTATATTAGTGTCTATAGTATTACTTATTTACTCATATACTATCTATATACAAGCACCCACACAAATATAACAGAACAGGCAGGTTAAGACTTCAAATTTGACTCACAGAATCAATTCAGTTGGTAGATTAAGGCCACACAGTCAGATTGTTCCCGACCTTTCCTAATTTCCTAATTCCCATTTTCATTCCCAAATAGCACTTACTTTCCCTAATTTTTAAAGATGTCTTCGCAAAAAAAACCGATATATATATATATATATATATATATATATATATATATATATATATATATATATATATATATATATATATATATATATATATATATATATATAGTATATATATAAATATATATCCATATATTATATATATATATATATATATATATATATATATATATATAACATAATATATATATATATATATATATATATATATATATATATGATATATATATATATATATATATATATATATATATATATATATATATATATATATATATATATATATATATATATATATATATACATATATATAACGTACTATATAATTCAGAACCCACTAGCCCGCTTTCCTCAAATAAGACTCATAAGGAAATTATGAGGAATATTCAATTTTAATGATCTAAATATAAACAAAAATACCTAAAACTTGGCAATCGGCAAATATTATTTTTTTTCCTTGCCTCTAGATTTCTGGTCGCATGCAAGGCTTCGAGAATTATTTAGAATCACTATTTGGACCAAAAGGACCATGGAGTTATTCTAAGCTTCAAGATAAAATACCAAAATTGAGGTTTGCTAGAAATGCAGGGGATGAATTACTAAAATCACAGTTAGAAAATATACCTAATGTTATGGATAATAAATTTGGCGACCCAAGGGTATGTTTATTTCTGATAAACAAAATAAAGGTTTCATCATTATAATTATTCATTTTCAGGTTTCTTTGGGTGTTAAAATTTTTGGTAACGATCTTAAATATATCACATATAATGGATACGATGAAATGAAGGACGTAGTTGATCACTTGAACCCACTTCATTATCTTAAAAAAATTCTGTCTAGTAGGGTAAGAATCATTCAATATTTAAATACTCGATGTATACCATGACACCACTTCTTTATTCGTTTTTTTAAGTGCTGCATTCGCATAATTATCAATATAATTATATACTAATCGAAATTATTAACATAGAAATCTTCACTACCAATAGATTCTTCGTGTTTCAAAGCAATTTCATAATCTCTTGAATATTTTCCATATATCTTTAATGAAGAAATACTAATGTTATTGAACATTTGTTTATACCTTTTGCAGTGTTTTCGAAAAGTTGTTTTAACCTCTGGTGAAGTTATATAAGGCACTAACAATCGATCTATTATTTTTCACAGGAAATTTCATAACACACTTTAAATTCATACAATTTTCCAGGAAATAAACTATCATAAGGCTATAATGTTCCTTGACACTTCCTACTCCATACCAAGTGGGGCAGGTTTACCAATCTCTTTGTCTGCAGTTGGAACCTCCTCATTGAACATGAAGCTGTTCGGAACACTGGAGGCTGAAAACTTTTCGAAAAATAGAGAAATGGTAGTGAAAGCCGATATAAGACCAACAGCTTCTTTGGATATAACAACAGGCCTTTCTGTTGATGCGTTCTATGCTAAAACTGGACTTAGAGTAAAAACTAGCGTTTACTCATCTACAGCTGTACAAGCCGATATTCATGTCAAAGGATTCAAGCTAACACGTGTACAAATTAGTTTACCTCAAGAAAAATCTGAAATATTCAATTCGAGGTAAGAACTCCTGTGCACCCGAGAATAATTTTTCAAATTAAAAGAATCTCTCCTTCTTTTCTTTTTGCCATATCCTCAGTAGATGTTGGCGATCATTTTGACCCATTTTTATTTGTCAACCATCTATCTTTCCCTGCATAATTAGCTGTTAGGCATTATATGACCAAAGTATACACATTTTATCTTTTTGACAGTCTTCATCAATTCTGCTCCTTTGGTCACCTATTGGAGAACTGCCAAGTTTTTCACGCTAAAAAAATTAGAAGCAACTGTTATAACACCACAACTCACCCGCTGCTAGAAGCTTACAGGCAGCTGCAGCGTCAATCAAAGTTCAGGCTTTGACTACATACATTAATGTATTAAACGCATGACACTTCATAGTTTCCTCAGTTCAGTCCTAGTTTCCATTTAAATTTACGTCCATTTATTCAAAAGCTGATAACGCCTTGGTCTGAGGGCCACTGATTCGAAAGGCTTAATCGTTCTTATTATTGCTTATTATTATGACCTTAGTCTGATTTGTTATTAGGTTGTTGAAACTATACGTTTTTGAATCTGAGCTATTTTTACGTTATAAATAATTGAACCAGTAATCAAGTGTAGTTCTGGTTATAAATGAAAATTTAGTAGGCTTTTTCTATTATTAAGTGTGGCTAATTAATCACAATTGCGATATAATCCATATATTATAATGATATTAAAGATGGTATTATTAGACAAAAAATTAACTACCTACTTCTTGTAGGCTTGAGTATGAAATATTAATGTCAGTGAACTTTTTACAGATCTGAACTTCTCGTAATGAAACATGGCAAAGAAGAACCACAGTTTGGATTGAAAGAATACGTCATCAAAAAATCTATCTGCTCCTGGCCAGTTATAGAAAAAACTCTTCGCCTGAGGACCTGTACTGAATATCATTTTGTTAACGTAACTAAAATGAGAAACGCTCCGTACTTTGTGTTGGCAGGTCCAGCAGAATTCCGAATTTTCCTAAAAAAATTAGATCCAACCGCGAAAGATTTTATTTTTGAATATAAATGGACAGATGTAGCCGAAACCAGTGCTATATCGCTGTCATTTGATGCACCGGGTTCAACACTAGGTAGAATTATTGGAGCTAATTTCACAATCGATAGACTGAGTCAAAATTTGACGTTATTAGTGAAAACCACTGCCGGTACTGTGCTGGCACGCGGAAAGTATAAAAATACACCAGATGAAAAGTATCTGCAGATTGCGGTAAATATTAATGATTTCAAACATTTCGACACTACCGTATCGCTCTTGAGGAAGCCAACGAACCATGGTTTTATCTATTATCCAAGATTCTATTTAGGAGTGAATAATGAAAGGGTAATCGAAATTCAAGGTAAGCAACTTTATTCGATTGATCTAATCAACTACATCGATAACAAGAGTATCTGCGAGGGGCTACGTGCCTCATTAGATGTAGGAAAAACTTCTCCCAGGAAATACATAAAAAAATTAATAGATTGAAGCTATGCCAGCCTCCTGTTTAACCGGTTCATATTCATAATTTATTTATTAATTGAAATATTCTCCTACTTATATCATGCGGGTATATTGAAGCAATTACCACACGTGATACTGATGACGCTGAAAATTTTCTTTTAACAGTATTTGCCACTCAAGCTTGGGTATCTTTTATCAGTTTGTTCAATGATAGTAGTCTATTTTATACATAGAAATTTCAATTTTTCAAAAGTTTTGATAAAGCCACGAATGTCGTGGCGAAACGTCAACTTTTTAATAAAATCGAGTTTTTTGAGATTCACCAAGCCTGTTATTGCTAATAATTATCAAATAGTTCACAGGCAACAACAATTCAAATAAATATATATATATATATATATATATATATATATATATATATATATATATATTTATTTGAATTGTTGTTGCCTGTGAACTATTTGATAATTATTAGCAATAACAGGCTTGGTGAATCTCAAAAAACTCGATTTTATTAAAAAGTTGACGTTTCGCCACGACATTCGTGGCTTTATCAAAACTTTTGAAAAATTGAAATTTCTTTGACATTTTTTGATTTGAAAAAATTTGAATAGTTAAAAATGACTACTATGTTTCATCAAAATTTTTCGGCTGTGGCCGTTCTCTGTTATTTATTACGTGCTATTCAGTCCAATATTAACATTCAAATCTATTATTATTAGATGGTAAGGAAAACCACAGAAACCTTTAGCCACGTAATGTTCGAAAAAGGTTCAAATTATTTTGATTATGAAAAGTCAAAGAATAGGGTAATATTTATCTTTTTTCAAAAAATTTTTATCACGGCTGTGGCAGTCTTCAGTTATTAATTACGTGCTATTTAGTCCAATATCAACAGACATGTCTGTTGATATTAGATGGGAAGGGAATAAATAAAGTCGTAAATGATAGAACAGATATAAAACATTTAAGTTCAATATACGCAGATTTAATTCTTTAATTTTTCTAAGAAACAACATAAA
Source organism: Cynegetis impunctata (assembly GCA_030704885.1). Classification (NCBI taxonomy): domain Eukaryota; kingdom Metazoa; phylum Arthropoda; class Insecta; order Coleoptera; family Coccinellidae; genus Cynegetis; species Cynegetis impunctata. The sequence goes on from JARQZK010002189.1 coordinate 410,266, forward strand.
TCAAAACAAAATAATTCAACAAATAAACTCTAACCATAACAACTCATCTTCTTAGACAAAATCTAAAAATCTAGAATTTTCAATTACCTTTTCAAAATTACAAGTAATGTCTTTTTAAAGACAAATCCAACAATCAAATATTTTAAACCTATTTTGTACATTACGTGGGTGAAGGTTTCTGTGGTTCCCTTCCCATCTAATATCAACAGACCTGTCTGTTGATATTGGACTAAATAGCACGTAATTAATAACTGAAGACGACCACAGCCGTACCTAATAAAAATTTTTTGAAAAAAAGATAAATAGTACCCTATTCTTCGACTTTTCAAAATCAAAATAATTTGAACCTTTTTCGAACATTAGGTGGGTAAAAGTTTCTGTGGTTTTCCTTACCATCTAATAATAACAGATTTGAATGTTAATATTGGACTGAATAGCACGTAATAAATAACAGAGAACGGCCACAGCCGAAAAATTTTGGTGAAATATACTAGTCTTTTTTAACTATTCAAATTTTTTCAAATCAATAAATGTCAAAGAAATTTCATTTTTCAAAAGTTTTGATAAAGCCACGAATGTCGTGGCGAAACGTCAACTTTTTAATAAAATCGAGTTTTCTGAGATTCACCAAGCCTGTTATTGCTAATAATTATCAAAAAGTTAAAAATAGTTCACAGGCAACAACAATTTAAATAAATGAATAAATAAATATATATATATATATATATATATATATATATATATATATATATATATATATATATATATATATATATATATATATATATATATATATATATATATAATTATTTATTCGAATTGTTGTTGCCTGTGATCTATTTTTAATCTCTTGATAATTATTATTAATAATAATGTTGATATTAGACTGAATAGCACGTAATAAATAACAAAGAACTACCACATTCGGAAAAAAATTTTAGCGAGACAAAGCAGTCTTTGTCTCTTCAAATTTTTTCAAATCAATAAATGTCAAGGAGATTTCAATTTTTTCAAAAGTTTTGATAAACTACAAATGTCGTAGTGAAACGTAAACTTTTTAATAAAATCGAGTTTTTTAGGATATATATATATATATATATATATATATATATATATATATATATATATATATATATATATATATATATATATATATATATATATATATTAATAACTTCTTCTCAGATATTAGGAATTTATTTGAAAGCTACTTGGAGTTATTTCTAGCGTCCACATACATGGGAGTCCATTAGAGCTTGCTATTGCAGATAATTAAATTTGCAAGACTACATATTCTTAAGGTGTCGAAGTTATCTTCAGAACAACTTCATTTGGAAAGTTAAAAGTAAAATTAAGAGACAAGAACCGAAACGATTGAATTTGTATTGAATTTTCAATCATACAATTGTAAACAATAAAAACAGAATAATCACAAATATATTTCCATAAAAGCTTCTCATCAAATGGGATTCAGTGCCGTATTAGCCACGTAGCAAGAGTAGCAAATGCTACGGGCCCCGCGAATTGGGGGGCCCCGCGCTTTAACGCCTGTCTGACAGTAAAAAAAAAGTTTAGATAAGCGTAAAATATCTTGCCTGCCTTAAACGCGAAGCGCTTAGGCTATGCTTCACTCACACCTAAAAATCTAAAACTCGATTTCGTTACGTTAAATCGTAGGTATAGGTTCTATAATATCTACCACGAGAAACGTTGGTGTCAAATCTACAACAATAATTTTGTAAGTTGTACCACATTTCTGAAAATTGAGCTCTGGCCGCACAAGTTAGGTGTTTGTACTACTTGCACTTCGCTACACGCAAGTTTGTAGCACTGCAAAACTAACAGGCCAATTCCCTGATATTGTCATCGATCGAGCTAGTCGTAAAACCCGAAAAAATGAAATAGGATGCTATTGACTATCAAACTATTAGAATTTGATGTTCATTTATATTTGGCACAACGTAAAAAACTGTAAAAAGTTCTTCAGATATTAGTCTAGATTTGTATTTTAGTTGCATCAGTTTACATTCCACCATATTATTGTAACACCAATACTGGTGACCCCCTGGCGAAAGAGAAAGAGTGGCCCAAGTTTCTTGTCATTTCTCATGGATCAACCCCAATCAGCTAACTGACCGTAGGCAAATTGGCTCAAATATTTCTTTCACAAGTATCATGGATGTCATTCACTTACATGAATGTAAATTTAAATTTGATTGTGCGTATGTAACTTTGATTGCACCTTATGAATATTTAAAATAATAAACGAACTATTTTATTACCAAAGTTGAAAAAAAGAATAACTAGTTTGATTTGTGAAAGTAATGAAAAAATATAGGAATTTTATTTCAAAAATTGGTATAATTACACGCACACAGATATACGTGTTTGTACATAGCCGCTCCCGATTTTCAAGCACACACATTTTCGGTTTTATTTTCTAATCTGTGTTTAATACCATAAACTTGAGAACCTAAAGCAAACCAAGAGCCTCTTGGCCGAATTTGCTACAGGCCCCGCGCTGGCTTAATCCGGCACTGATGGGATTTGATTTATTAATCTAGATGACAGGATTTAAAGATATTATATGTAGCCCGTAATTTCTGAAATAATATAAATGCGCTCGGTGTACATTCATTTCCTACCAATTAAAATTGTAACGATAGCAGAAGCTACGGAAGCTGTAAATTACTCAATCAACCAAGCATTACAAATTATTTCTTACGAACATGCACCAATAACTATTGATAAGTAAGTTAGTTCAGGATTTATAAATAATGCAACCGATAATACATGTAAGGTTCACTGAAAGTAAACTAACCTTTGAGTAAGTTGACTTTAGGCTTCAGGTTGTTGAAACAAACGGCCATTGAACTCCAATGTACATACCTGCTACCGAATCATCACCGAATCATTTATATAAAGTTACAGAAACACGATTTACGAACTAAATGTGAATAACTGTTCCATATTCAGTTCTTCAAACAGCCGAGTTACTCAATATAATTTTTCACGTGCGAGTTGCAATCTAGTTTGGATACAATTTGACCTAATATTAAGGCCAGTTCATAGTCCTATGAAATTTTTTTTAATAGTCCTTAAACGACTCCTGAATAATAAAATCGAGGTCTCGCTGAAGGGTAGCGGCCCCCTACCAATCCTTGAATTTTTTATTGAAAAAAGGTTCTTGAGTCATTTTGAAATTTTCATATCTTTAAGTTAGATACTTGAGAAATTTAAAAATAAAAAACCCAGGTCAATAAGATAGGTCTGTTTCCCAGCCCAAAAACTGCATTTTTTTTTCACTAAGCTTTCGGCCATTTTGAGCATGAACGAGTAGTATTTCAACCACTCCTATTAAATTTTTCAACAGAATAGAATTTGCTTAATTTTGAATTTCCTTTTGTCTCTGTAGACTCAATAGCTTCCGAGATATGGGTTTTCAAAATTTGGGGTTTTTCAAAATTGGCAAATTTTTAGCACTTTCTCTTCATAAAATCACCCTCGCATTATCACAAATCATTTTCATACGATTCAGAAACGAAAATATTCACTAATATTACATTTTGGAGAGGTGTGAGTGGGGGGGATTGAGGTGGTGTGGAGCAGGCATGTTCGAAGCAGCCAGAAACTTCTAGTATTTACCTCAGACTCAAAGGTGCTGCATACGGTACAAGGTACTCAACCCTTACCGGAAGTGCACACCTTGCTGACCTCCAAACTGAACAAGCAGACACCCTGGCACGAAAGGGTGCGTCAACGCCACTAATAGGGCCAGAGCCTTTCTGCGGACTTGGAAAATCTTACTTCCAACAAGAACTCAATAAAGCTGAAGAAGCAATGAGAGCAACATACTGGCAAAGACTTCCAGGACTGAGGCAGGCCAAAGATCTCCTCGGAAAGTTCAACCGAGCAAGATCGAAGATACTGATTAACCTCAGCAAAACTAGTCTAAAGACAATCACAGGATTTCTTACGCTAAAGCTAGATTTAGAGGGGGACATCACCTGCAGATTCTGCAAGGAACGTCCAGAAACATCCCACCATATACTGATGGAGTGCTATGCTGTGCACCATGAAATACTGAACACACTGGGATCATACCAGCTGACTGTAGAAGAAATACCACGATTAGACCCCCTTAAAATCCTCAAATTCCTGAAGGTATTGAGGCTTGAGGGGCTGCTGTAAAACGAGAACACATCGAGAAGCAGAAGAAGATGCGGCACAATTAGATCTAATAAGGTCGCAGCGCATCGGTCACCATCCACACCTACCAATACCAATACCTCTCAGTCTGTATAAAATAAGTTCATGAGGAGTGACCTAAATCAACCACCCCCTTAAAATCGGATTCTTTCAGTAAATAAAATCATGAAATCATAAATAAGTTGTACAAATGAATGAATTTCAATTTACTGTAATTCATCCCTAGGTGGTAGGCAATTCAATTGACGGACTGGGTCCACAAGTATTACTAAAAATATATAATTTTCAGCACACCATATGTTGCTATTGTGATATAGCTGTTGTTTTTATGTTCAGCAATTGTAATTCACTAGAAAATAGAGTGTTATACTTTTTATTTTGCCGAAATATGAATCAAACTGCAACTTTTCTGAATTTCTCGTAACTTTACCACGTTATATCTTTGTCAATATTATATTATGAATATATTTTCAGGCTCTGTTAAATTGTTGAATAAAAGGGGCATCTCACAGTATGATGTAAATTTGAAATTTCAAACTAAGAGAGTAACGTCTAAATTGTTCGGATATATTTCAAAAACTCAAAGTACGGTGGCTGCACGATTGAGAATGATGTATCAGTTTCCCAAATTTGCAGAACAAGGTGTAGACCTTACATTCTCTCTGGCCAATAAATCTAAAAGAAACATTATGGATATCCAAGGGACAGCTATATTGGAAAGTTCATCATATCCACAATATGATTTCTCATCAAAACTGAATTTATTGGTGAGTTGAATACCTACTTTTCCTCTAAAATTCTTTACTGCTTGTGCCCTTAGTACAGTGATGGAGAATATATGAACCGCGGTTGAGGCACTGACCCACGCTGGATTTTTAAACGACCTACGAGTTTATTTCTATAAACTTATTTTTATATCATAAAAGAAATAAGAGAAAGTTAATTAAAATACTAAAGAATAAACTATCTATGTGTGGCAGACATGGCCGTAAAACGTGGTATTTCCTCCCTTTGACGCGAAGTGTGAATGATTCATGGAGTCATAAACTTGGCGCCCATACATATTCCTTGCATCGTTGCACTAAACGGCAGCCTTTAAATTGTAGAAGTGTTTAATCAGTCCCCCGGTACATAATTGCATCTCAAGCGGCTCCCATTAAACCAAATGAACTGAAATTTGGTATCTTTTAGATTGTTTGATTTGGGTAGATTTCTCCAACCGTCCTCATTTTTACGTAGATATTTGTGTTTTTTTTTTGTTTATTTTTCTCGGTAGGTAATGGTATTGAGAAGCTCCTATCGCACCAAATGAGCTGAAATTTGCTATCTGGGGTTGTTTCCCAGGCAGAACTAAACTATTAAAATTTGGATAATTTTTTTCAATGGTCACCATCTTCACGTAGATATTTCTTATTTTTCATGGTTTTTGAAAATTTGCTCATCTGCACAGCTTCTGCAGATTGAGTTAGAGGGTTGAAATTTGGTACGTATATTGAGTTCATGTTCAAATACGTTTCTTTGTAGTTTTCAACTCTTTTTCTTAACCGCATTGCACTTCTATTGCTCACGCGTTAATTTTTATTTATATAAATTAACAAATTCAGAACTCACATTCTACAAATTAATAATTACAGTTTTGATAATCACAGAGTAGTTACGTACTATGTGAATAACTAAAATAAAACGATCTTGACAATAATAACGTATAAAATAAAAACAGGTAAATAAAACGAAAAATACGCAATATAGTATAAATATAATAAATAAATAATGTAGATTTTTTTATGAATATTTTCTGCTCAACATCACAGCGTATACAAGATGAGCATTTGCTGGTATTCTTGTGGATTCATAAAATTTTTGACAGGTCATCTCAAAGTTAAGTTTTGTGCATAATTCTGCTTTTTATAATCCGCATCCTGTTATTGTTGTCTATCCAAGTATATTCCATAATCAAAAACTTCGTTCCACATATGCATTACCTACTTATAGATATCGGTGAATGTTACCAACAAGTTTTAGTAGTTGCGTGAAAACAACAGAGGAAAATATTTTTATACTTTTTCTATCAATTGGAAAGTCTAGCTATTTGGCGAAAGGAATGACTTTCTCAAGAAGGCAAATATCATCATATAATTTATTGGCATCCTACTTCACATCACGTATTTTGCATATAATTTTGTACATATTCAAAACAACTGTCTTTGTTTAACACCGTCTTTCCATGAAAACCGTGGTCTTCCTGCTCTTCTACGTTTTGGCGGGTCTCAGTGCTAGATCTGTAATGGACATTCTTCTCAAATAACCATATCAATTAAGTCGCCCACCCCAGATAATGCCTATTCATTCTACTGACTTTATAGCTGCGTCTCTGAAAATTTCTTTACTCAGCGTTAAGTATCTCGTGGTTTTTTACTAACACTTCTGGTGCTTATAGTGTACCTCCAACCATAGATTTATATATATATATATATATATATATATATATATATATATATATATATATATATATATATATATATATATATATATATATATATATATATATATATATATATTATTGTTTTTTCATTATTTGTGATATTCTTGTTCCACATTATTGGGTGAAGCTGTTTTATTGCCCCTTTTAGTTTTGTTAACATTTGTTCGATGTCTAAATTTCTACCACCTTGATGGTTCCTAAATATTTATATGTTGGGAATAGCCTCACTACCAATCCATCATCCATGACCTTATATTTTTCTGAAACCCCTACCACCATATTCAGTCTTGTAGAAATTTATGTATTTACACTTCACTTTCTATATTCCTCATTCAGCCTTCTCACCATGTAATAGATCTCGTTCCTGTCTTTTTTTTGCTTTTCACTGGCAACTAAATTGTGAAAAAAAAAAAATTCGCCATCCCTGCTTCAGTGTATTATTTCGGTTTATTATATATATATATATATATATATATATATATATATATATATATATATATATAAATATATATAAATATATATATAAATATATATAAAAATATATATATATATATATATATATATATATATATATATATATATATATATATATATATATATATATATATATATATATATATATATATATCTGTCTGTGTATGTGAACACCTTTTTTTCAAACTAATTTACATGGATCCCCCTGCCAACTGTCTAATTTAATTTAATACCTTTCAGAGAGGACACGCACATACTGAAGGATCTTTCAGCATCACGTTCAATCACAAAGATGATTCCGTAAAAAGGACAGATTTCAAGCTACTGATAATAGACAAGTCTCTAGATGATAGCACTAGAAACATTCACACCATATTGACTTTCGTGAAACCAACGAAGAATATAGACTTGAATGCAGATTTCAAGTTCGAATCCAAGTCTCCTAATACTAATATAGCATTGGTTGTTGATTATGGAAAGGATAAACAATTTTCTTCCACCATTTTCTGGTATCATAACAAAAAACTATTACAGGATATCAAATTGATAGTTAACGTAACTGTGCCAACCTTCCATCCTATGCTAGCAACACTTAAATTACACGAGAAATCACCTTCATTTTATATTGTAAGTTTCTAAATTAAGTTAACGTTGATTGAAATTCATTATTTCATGTTAAAGTCAACGAATATTCACTTATATTACAGTGGCTAATCTAACCAAAACGTTAGAATTCACAGGACGAAGATATGTTCATCTCATGTTTCTGTTAGATAAATAAATAGGTATATATATATATATATATATATATATATATATATATATATATATATATATATATATATATATATATATATATATATATATATATATATATTTATATATTTGGTTAATTGCAATCAATTGACATATCGAGTTATCGCAATTTCTTTGTGAATTATATAATATTTTTTATTTTTAAGATAAATATTGTTATATATATAAATATATATATATATATATATATATATATCTATATATATATATATATATATATTTATATATATATTTATAATTATATATATATATATACATATATTACATATATATATACATATATTACATATATATATATATATATATATATATATATATATATATATATATATATAAATATATATATATATATATATATATATATATATTTATATATTTATATATATATATATATTAATATTTATTATATATTTATTTAAATATATTTATTTATATTCTTATATATATATATTTATATATATAAATATATTTATATATATATAAATATAAAAATAAATATCTGAAAAATGAAAAATATTATTTAATTAACAAAGAAATTGCGATAACTCGATATGTCAATTGATTGCAATTAACCAAATTGATATCTCAATCTCTCAATCTAAACTATTGAATCACTAAGTGTAGTGAAAAACACTTGTTCGATTTTTTATAGACGATGATAATCTTGCTTTATATATATATATATATATATATATATATATATATATATATATATATATATATATATATATAAATATATATATATATATATATATATATATATATATCCACTAATTTCCACTTACAATTTTCCTGGGATAAGGTCATAACACAAAATATTTATTATAATAATTTTCTAATTGCTTATACCAATTATTAATTTTTTCCCTTCGAACAATATTTACATAAAAGAGCTTATGAACATAAATACACTATACAGACAAATAAAAAATCCACAGCTCTTACACTTTACTACAGTAATTTGATTTTGAAAATAATTATTGCTATAGAGAAAAACCTATGAAAAAGGAATAGTTTGAAAATGATAACCACAATTAATACAGAATTTCGGACGAATATACATACAACAACATTATTCAAGAAACAGACAGAGTTACCAACCACGTGAACCAAGAGAATAACAACTAATGACTCTGATACGATTGTACCTTGAAAATGGCTCAACGGTCGAAACGAGTATCCGAGTAAATAAATAATTCTCATAAGTAATCAGATAATTGTTCTAATGAATATTCTGACCTTATCCTATCCTTAGAATTTTGAATAATAATTGAATTTAGACTTTTGCTCTGTATTCAATGATTTGGGCAGCTACAGCGACATTGTTCGGAGCAGCTGAAATGTATGGGAATTTTGAAATGTCTGACTATTGATGTGGTGGAGAGTAACCGCAATAGAAAATTGTTCAGACTGGTCACTTCTACAGCCCCTCCAAATTTAATTGAAGGGTTGAAATATTGTATGTGAATTTTGGTATTAGGGGAAGGTATGGCCATAATGACATCTGCTGCTTATGTTTTTTTTTTTAATTTCAACCTGGCGAAGGAATAACTCAATTTAAAGAATACATAATTTGAGCTATTTTGTCAGATATTGTTCTTTCATTGGCTCAACTGACATTTCAGCAGTTTCCTACCCTTTTTAATCAATAATCACATTTCTGTAACCACTTATTTTCGAACATCTACTTCAAACTCATCAGCATTGCACTTAAGAGAAAAATTGGAAACTGATAATTTTTTTCAGACTGCATTCAATGGAACATGGTTTAGTGCACACAGCATTTCAGTTCTTGGATACTATCACGATAAAAGTACATCAAGAAGTTACGATTATCACGCTAAACTTCTAGTTAAATCCCCAAGTTTCGATGAGATCGTATCGAATCTTCAATATTATCGTGATAAGGACGAACTCAAGGTCAACCTTAAGGTGAGCATTTTGTTTATGTGAGACATTTTTTATGAAATTTCCTTTCAGTTCATTCAAAACAGCGAAGAGTATCTAGTACTGGTCAAACATCTGAACTCATCGCCTGATGAATCGACCACTCTAGCTAAGGTCAAATACCAGAACAAAATATATTCATTGCTCACAACACTATATTCAGGAGATCATCAACGTATTGCAGTCGAACTTCATATTGACCAGTGAGTAAAATATTATCTTTGCTGAAATTTCTTTTGATAACTCTACACTAGAATCAATATGAGGAAAAACACAACACCATGTCTCAGTAATGTTCAAAGACCTTAATGAAAATAAATATTTCCTCTGTATAAATATCTCCTATAGGCATACCTTTCTACATTATGAGCAGGAAGGTTATGAGTCTATAACTAAGAGAAACAGTGCCAAAACTATCATTGAATTTTTTAACTATCTCTACTCTCTGGAGTAATGAAGTTAACCATATGAGAATATTGCATATTCAGATAGTACAGACACTTGTTTGATCAAGAACTATTTAGTACCTCTTCAGAAACAGTTTACGCATGCGTTTCATTGATTGTGACTAATAACTTATAATTATTGAAAAGTAGTGGGACCAATGGCTAATTGAAAAGAAGAATCAGTTTCAAATTATCTTCTTTAGAAATGTAAATTAACGATTTGTTTACTATATGTATTGGCTATAAGTGTTACACAGGTTTGGTTTCCAACGGAAGTTATACACGAGTATATTTTTTGATTAAGTTATCAACTGAATCAGTAAATAAATCATAACAATTCATCATACTTACTTGTGAAATCCTATGTACTTTTAGTAATCAAAAAAGACTAATGAACAGGTGGATTAAAACCAAAAGCGGTAACATTTTGTGTGATGCAGAGTAAAGTGGGGCAATATCAGCCCCTCAAGGGAACTTGTGTGTATCTCGGAAAGATTATAAGATAGAGGAAAACTGTATGTATATGAGAAAAACAGTTAAAGGAAAATACTAAATTTTAAAGAAAGTTTTTAGTGACCTATATTATCCTGCAGCTTAGGGACAATAGTGACTGAACAAATTTATAGGTATACCTGGAATAATGTTCATTGACAGAAAACCTATTTACAGAATTTCATTTTGCCCCTTCAGTACATTTGATGTGTGGGGCATATGAAAGCGAAGAGTACTCGCCAGCGAATGGGGTAATGAAGGCCATGCTGGTTACGCCTAGATGGACGGAATTATCCCAAAATAGTAATCTCAAAATAAACAGACTATTGGACAATACCTTAATGTATATAAGCTTTAAGTAGGCTCAATGAAAGAAAACACGTTTCGGTTCATATTTACACATACAAATAATGTATACAACGCAACCGTTATTGAAATATACAACATTAAACATGTACCAACTGTTCTCATATATCTTCTCTTCCACCTTTCTCCTCCACAGTCTTCTTGGTCTTTTTCTTCTACTTTTTCCGGTCAAACCCGACTCTATTGTTGTTTTGGGGACTCTGTGAGATTCCATTCTCTGTATGTGACCAATCCATCTGATTCTCTGGTCTCTTTTTACTACGATAATATCTGGTTCCTCATATATTTCTTTCAGCTCCTGGTTTGTATGTTTTTCTTATAGTTCCTCTTATTTTTCCGAAAATGTCTCCATAAACATAATACAGCTTGCTATTCAACTGCCTAAACTCAATGATACTAACTGTAGGAATTCTTCATATGGGTAATCGGGTACATGACTTCGTTCCGAAATTTTTATAAGGGTTGGAGTACCCTGATGGCCGGAATGTCTCCTGGACTATTATTCCCCACTTTGCCCTATCTATTTCTGTTATTATATTATATATTTCTGTTATTATATTATATATTAGTATTTCTTCCTCTGAATATTTATTTATAATTAATAAATATTATTTTTTATAGCAATAGTATAAAGAGGTTGTTGTTTTTCTGTTCTAATTTTATAGGTTTCATGTTCACTTGAATTATGTTGCAGAATGCGTGATGTTCATTTCTCAGCCTGGGCTCACAATAAAGAGACATATAAAGCAACCGGAGTCGAGCTGAAATGGGATGCCAACAGGGATCCAAATCAAAAACTAGTAGTGTCATGCAACTTCACCAAAGTAGGGCCATTTAATTATTTGGCAAATCTTTTAGCATCTTATCCCGGCAAAACTTTACTTGGCAACTACGAATTCGTCTTAAGAAGTGAGTATAAAAAACTGTTAGAATTCAAACATTTGGAGAAAAATTATATAAGAGGTGGCTCGTTGTGCTAGGAATAAAAACATTCGTGTTGAAGAATATAAAAAGTCAATTTTACAAAATAAAAATACCACTGGCTTCTCTGAACATTGTATAAAATTCAATCATTTCCTGGATTTCAACAAAACCCAATTGTTGCATACAGGTAACGAAGGAAAGCGCCTTGACCTTCTTGAAATTCTCGCCCATAATAGTCAATTACCCCTAGTAAACGAACAAATTGATTTTCAGGTATCACCTTTGCTTTTGTCTGTTTTATAAAATCAGATGTAATACTCTCTTGTAGTCAGTCTTGATAATGATTTCATAACTCGAAACTTGTCGACTATTCGTTACTGCTAAATACAGTATCTGAATATTTTTATATAGTGAAACATAAGCCAAGTGTTTTTTATTTTAAAGTTTATACTTTATTCTTTATGATATTTCACCAAGTGATGTGCGAGAATTCAACCTCAGTTATATATATATATATATAATAATAATAATAATAATAATAATAATAATAATAATAATAATAAATATCTTTATTTCAGAATATGCAACATGCTACATAGAATGAAATAGTGTCACAAATATTTGGGACTTCACAATTTTCTTCCCCAATTTAATCACTATCTCTATAATATAACATCAAACTTACTGTTAAAGTACTCAGACAATGAGTATGGTTCCAAATCTATCAGCATTTTTTTAATTTTTCTTTTGAATAAACTAAAATTATTTATCATTTTATAACTATTTGGTAATTTATTATAAATTCTAATACAATTATATGACGGATGTTTTTTCACTTAAACTTAGTTTGTGTTTTGGATAGTGTATGTCAAAAGTTCTTGTTGGGTAATTATGTGTGCTTCAACATTATATTCTTGTTTTTAAAGAAAAATGTCAAGCAATCACACAAATAAATACCATAGACTGTTAAATATTATTTCTCCTGAATATTCCTCTACATGATTCCAAAAATTTCAACCCAAACATAATTCTTACAATTCTTTTCTGTATAACAAATATCTCACCGACTCTTACACTTATTCCCCAGAATATAATTCCATATTTTAAAAGTGATTCAAAATTTGCAAAATAAATTGTTTTTATACAAGATTGACTCAAATAATTACAGAGAGATCTTATTCCATACCCTACTTTACTCAATTTCATTGCAAGGTACTCTATATGGCATGACCATTTCAAAAATTTGTCTATGTATACTCCCAAAAATTTAGTTGATTCTTGCAATTTTACATGGTTATTATCTATCTCAATGAATTCTCTTTCAATTTTCGATCTGTATGTGCCAAAAATTATTGCAGATGTTTTATCTTCATTTAAAATGAGCCTATTTTTTGCAAACCAGGAATTTATTTCTTTGATAGAATCTCGCGCATTTACTTCCAGCTGTTGGAAGTCACCAGCACTGATAATTACATTTGCATCATCTGCAAAACCTGTTATGCAATTTGAATTTATAGAGAACAAGTCATTAATAAAAATCAAAAATAGAATTGGTCCCAATACACTGCCTTGAGGTACCCCAAATTTTGATTCTAATATTTCTGATTTGATTTCTTTCCCTTCCTTCAAAATACTAACTCTTTGTTGCCTTTCTGTAAGATATGATTGAAACCACTTTCCAGTCGTTCCCCGTATGCCCATGCACTCTAATTTGCTTAATAGCAATTCCCCAACTAAGCAATCATAGGCGCTTGACTGATCCAAAAACAAGCCTAAAGCCATTTCTTTCTTTTCAAGTAACCCCACAATTTCCTCTGTGAATTGATATATTGCAGATTGAGTTGATTTTCCCTTTAGATAGCCATGTTGCGAATTACTTATAAGATTACATTCTCTAATAAAGCTCAATAATCTCGAGCACATAGCATGTTCAAAAACTTTAGAAAAGGAACTCAATAAAACTGATCGGTCTATAGTTTTCCATAGATGATGCATCCCCTTTTTTATAGATTGGTCTAATAAGTGACATTTTCAATTTCTTCGGAAAAACACCATACTTGAAGGAGTTATTTATAATGTTAGAAATAATATGTTTGATTTCGTTTGAGCAAATTTTAATCAAACTGGCAGGTACACCATCCTCTCCACTTGTGAATTTATTTTTAAGTTTTTTTATTATTTCTTCTATTTCTTCAGGTGAAGTAGGTTCTAATTTGAATATTTTACCATTTGGCGGAATATTATGAGAGAAAGGTGCATCTACCAAATCGCCTAATAATTTTGGTATTTTCTCGACAAGAAATGTATTATATTCATTTACCTTAGTCACTGCATTGCCTTCGAAAATATGTTCACAATTTTATATATATATATATATATATATATATATATATATATATATATATATATATATATATATATATATATATATATATATATATATATATACATATACATATATATATATATATTTTTTTTTTTTCACAATTTTGCCGTTTACCTTCAGGGTAGAAAGTTGCATAAGCGAAAAATTTTCGAACCGATGGCAAAATTTGTGAATTCGAAACATATCTGAAATTACGCCTTCAAGGTCAAGCTGGAGGGTGTATGTAGCTATAAAACGGTCGCTGAAGAATTTTTGTACTTTAACAAATACCTTCCAAATAGAGTTAATGTTAGGAAAGTGCTTGTTGGCAATATAAATATTTTTCTCCCACCGCCTCCATCTTTATGTAAAGATTTTTTTTTTCTATTTGCGCACCTACCAAATTAACTTATGGGTTTAAAAAGTTTGTATGGGGAAGAGAACAAAAATGAGGGGAGAAAACGACTCTGTCTAATTCATGATTATGCAGACTAATTTTGCTATTTTCAGAGGGGCACTTCAACACCTTGATCAGACTTTCTTGGGACGATGAATCATTCGCCATTATTCTCAACTCGGATTTCGATTTCGATAAAAAAATGTATCTTATAGCTAGGTCGGAAGTTGTTACACCGTTTGAGAACTGGAGGCAGACGTTCTTCGATGCAGGGTACGAACTATATATAGATAAATGAGGCAATCGAAATGTATAGTTTGTATTGTTTTCAGGTTCGAACATGAATTGAATATGTACAGCTTGAATGGAAGTTTACAGTGGAAAAAAGATCAGCACGTGTCTTTAGACTTTTTTGGAAACTATACAGCGAACGATAATTTTCTGGAATGCGAGTATAGAAGTATACTGTCCAGCACACTAAAAAACATTCAGTCTTTGAGTGCTTCCATTGCTCATAGTCAAAATGATAGCAAAATCGGCAGTGTTTTAAGATTGCAGGTACTTTTTGCAATACATTCATAAAAATACAATGTTTCCAGAAGTGTAATTTACTTATCTTGTTGTGTTTTAACAAAAATTGGTCACTGACACATTAGTCCTTACTCTTAGTTTTTTGGAAGTTCCTTATCGCACGTAACTCCGAACACAGAATCCAGTAAAAGTCTCAAGGTCAGCTGTATTCGTATTTGCGTATTGATATGTGTTTTGGAAGGTGATCGTTTCAACGCAAGCAGCATATTCAGTTTCACAGTCAGATAAATTCAATATACGAATTAGAAACTATATAATATATTTCTTTCAAGTATCACAACATTCGTGGGAGTTTTATATTTAAGGAAGAATTGATTATTATTCTATTGTTTACTCATATAACAAATTTTCATATGGAACATTCAGATTTTCTTTCAGAAAATATGTCACATTGAATATGGTCCTTATGAGAATATGTTTTTGTTCTTCAAAACTCTGAATAAACTTTTCCCTCCTTAAAAGGTCATTGTTTCAAATAGATCATATTCTCTCTGGAAGTAGGTAATATATACATCCTAATATAAATATATCTAATTTTTATGAATTTCCATTTCTCTGAAACGTTGTCAGTTTTTTTATTTGTGGCTGCTATTTGATAGGCACATTATATATTGCCTTACCAAGCAGATGACCTAAGTCACCTCTCGTCTTTTTTTTAATACTAGGCTTAATCTTTCATTTCTGAGCCTAACTTGTGCATGCATGTCGAATGGAAGATGTCGGAGATGAAAATGTGGATAGAACTAAATTATCTCGATATTTGTGATTTTTTTTCGATTTCTTGTATCAACCTGTATATGATGACCAATAGGCTTGATTGTTATCTTGAAACATTTATTAGATCTAGATCAATCATTTAACATGTTATCATCTAAGGTAATTTCAATTTATATAGAAATTGCTTGCGGATCTCGAATATAACTGATTAAGATGTAGAGGCTTCTACATTAGGCAATTATTTTATTGAATTCGCCTCAGACGACTAACAAAACAAGACTTTGGTAATACCCTGGATATATCCTTTTGTGAATATGTAATTAAAGTGAACACTGAGAGTTGTGATGAATAATTTTATTCACGCTTCAGCTCGGAATTCATTCCTCATTCAATCAATAAGCTATTTATAGAGAGGCCATGGCTCAATGAGAAACGGCAGTAAGTGAAGAGAACACACTCAGCAAAAGTGATCACAACAGCTGAATAACTGACAAACTGCTCGAATCACATGAAAACTTTAGCCCAGCAATTGAAGTCATTATATCTTTTCACTTCTTTTTAAATAAAAGGATAAATTTGCCAAATAAAAATCCATCTATTCAGCGAAACTCTTTTGGCAACTCGAAACTTATTCTTTTGCTACTGAGTTGCCTCTGGGTCCAATAGTGCATACTTTTATATCAGATAAACGATGTGAGTAATGATATTATTGAAATAGCTAAACTTCAAGAAAGCGAATGTATCTGGTAAAATATCAATCATTCTTTTGAATTTTGTATATAAGAGCTGATACCGGTCTCGATGCATCTAGCAAAAATATCTTCAAATGAGGAAACATAACCTTATTCTGGGAACATTATTTGCGAAGATTTTCGTAGGTTCTTGCACAGTATAAGTCATAAGACATGCAAACTCTAGGATGTTTACATGAGAATAAGCACATCGCGGTAATGTGAGTCGTGACAGCTCAAGTTGTTCCACAAAATGTCCTCATGTCACTTAAGTGCACCACTCATAGGAACTACTTTTTATGACAAGATGTTCTTCGAACAAAAATATTTAGCACTTTCTATATCAACAGCCATTCTTCCACAGAGTAAGGGAGCTTTGGAAGATGGTACCGACGACCAATATCAGTCAACTTGCATCCTTCAACGTTTCAAATGTACCATCAACAAACATTTTTCATATATTGATACTGCATTGAAGCGCAATAGATCTACCTTAGCTTAGGTATCTGTAAAATGAGATAGTAACTAGTAGGTCTCTGTCTTCCGACAATTTCGACTGGCTCTTAATTTTTTCATAGGCTGCAGTTTGAATGTTTTTATAATTTCCTTTATGTAAAATATATTTTCAAGTCAACAGTTTAATGATGCTTAACTGTGAAAAGGTGTGGCAAGCAATGCGTTTGGGTTTTAGGACACGAGCTGGCATCAACGAAAGTTGTTCCTGAAAAAGTAGAAAGAACAGGCTTTCTATAAGAATAGTTATTATATTTTAACATGATAACTGTCCTCCGCCATCCTTTGCTAACTGAAATAATTGAACACAGAAACCTAGATGGTTGAGTCATCTAACTGTTATGGTAGAAACTTTCTGCTTACAGTAAATGGATTTGTGGTTACCTAATGAATTTGTAAAAGTAATTAACTTCAACAAAAAGATAACACTTCCTGGATACATATGAATTATTCATTTCATTAAGTGATTTTTTTCAGTACGCACCCAAGGAAATCATCGACATTAAAAGTAAATGGGAAATCACTGCAGATGAAAAAGCAAAGAATTATACAGGAACCGTAGTAACGAGTACTCCTTTTGATGGTTTCAATCAAGGCTACTTAATAAGTAAGGTCATGATAACTAGAGATAGATATTTACGAGGAGTTGCTGATTTGGATTTCGACTTCAAAAAATTTTCACTGAGCGTAGAAGGTAGAAATAAAATAGGTCATCATTTGAGAATATCTAAAATCCAGTAATTATTTTCAGGACGATTTAAGAAACTCACTAACAGTATGCTAACTGTCAATATGACCACACCAATTGAAAAATATAATACCATAACAGGAAGATTTGGATTTATCGAAAATCAGCGATATCTTGTTGCGATGGTTGAATATCCTTCGAAAATTGTTGGCGTAGAAACTCTACTATCCATTCAAAGTTTGACTGAATTCGACGTCAAATTCATTCTCGGAACTCCATTGGAGGTGTTGCAGAGAGTATTACTAATTGGAAAACTTAAACCAGAAACAGTGAGTAGATCTCAATATGTGTTCTAGTCGAGAGGAGAATTGGGGATTCTGAGTTATTACTGTTAAAAAGTTCATATTATTTTGAAAGATTGAAAATTTTGCTTGTAGGCCGACTTCAGAATTGGATGGAATTCTTTATTGGGTGGGTTTACTGGAAAGTGGCACTATTCAAATACATTGGACTTCGAGTATTCTTACATATTTTATACTCCTTTGGAAAATTTCGAGGAAAATAGTGTCATATTGAAAGTGATTATGAAAAAAGGATTGGACGCCGAAGTATCAGTGAAATTATCTAGTCAAAAGGTAAGAAAAAAGAAAACTTTGATATGCTTGAAATAACTGAACAAAATCATAATAACAACCCTATTTTGCCAATACTTTAGTACCTACATCTGACAGTAGTGTTATATATAATAGGACCGAATTCGCATCTTCAATACGGAGCTAGTTAGTCGAATGTTTAGGCACGCTTTTCAGTATTCAAACCCTAAGGTCGACTGGTCTGCTATGAATTTTTCTCCAAGGTTATCAATTAACAAAGCTTTTCCCAGTTGAGATCGAGAAACTTCAGGGCTATAATTTCAATGAATATTTTTATCTTTGACGGATAAGATAGTTAATTTTCTTATACTCTTCTCGAAACTGATATAATGAGAATCATTTGACACGCGCCTGTATTGTTTAATCGACTTACTAAGTGAAAATTAATTTCATTTTGAATTCTAGTTAGGCGTAAAAGTGCTCGGCGAATCAAAACCAGCCTTACTGAAGGCACTGGATATCGATTTGAAAGAAATTTATGGTAAAAAAACACTGAATATTCATTCGAATAATAACGTAAAGGAGAAATCTACAGATGATGATCTTCTAAGCTGGTCGGGATTGGTTGAAATAGATGCTTTGGTGTATCCAACTATGAAGGGCACCCTTGATATCGATCAGAAAGGACCAGTTTATACGATAAAATCGAAATTGACCCTTCCAGATGGCTTGGCAGTTATAAACGATAGACTGGAGTATTACGTGAGTAACATTTGAAATCTAGAACTGAATATCTCATTTCACTACGTTTAAATCTGCATAATTATTTCAGGATGCACTTTGTATAAAGAACCAACTGCAAATTACATCGCCCTACGTCAGCTGTAGTGTGATCAAGTCTAACTATGAGATGGATATTTCCCCAGGCAAGAATTACATATTCAGTGTGAACCTCCAATATCAGAATGAAAGCGAGCTAGTGAACGTAAGGAATAAACAAACCTTTGGTTTAGTCCTATTTTTAATTCCAAGTTACTAAGTGTCTGAAGAAATTGTTTTATCGTGGCGTGGGTCATTTCATAACAAAATTGATATGAGAATTGATATTATTTGACCATCTGAGTAAAATTCATAATCACTTATTTCAACACATATTTTTTTTTTTTATCTTGAGGGGCCTACAGTTTAACGCCGGTTCCGAACGGCCAATGAGCTTGTAAACGAAGTACATTACCCAGCAATTAATCTCATAATTAGAACCACTAAATTCCTGACATACACAACACCCAAGAGCAAGGTGGAAAGGTCGAAGAGCTATAAAGTCACGTGAATTAAAACTACGGTTCCACCGGAGAAACATTGTTTCGGCAACAAATGTTGACTATTTCTACTTGTCACCGGTTTCCATTTTGAGCAGTAAACTTTAAAAAAAAACAGGAAACATTGGTAAACAAATCCGTGTTGCTATCGCAGTTGAAACGTATCGAGAGCAACAGTCGTGTCGCTGACATTTTCAATGTAAAGTGCTCCATATTCTAGCTTACTGCCAACATGCAATGGAAACAATAGTTGCGTACTCAAGAAACAATATGCGACTACTAGTGACAATTTTTGTTGCTTCAGTGTATACAAGAAATTTACATATTGTGCCATAAGTTTCTACCCATGGCAACATTTAGCAATGGTGGAACTGTAGCTTAAGGTTATTCTTCCAGAGAATTTTATCTTTAATCTTTCATTTGAAGTATATTTTAATCTGAACAACTGAAAGGTTGTTCTCATCTCGAATTCACTCTTTGAAGACTTCTTCAAAATTGGTTATCGTTGCTTCATTTTCAGAATGAAATAACGGCAAAATACATAGTAGTCAATGGAACAGGAACAGATAAAACACATAATATTACCGTTCATTTAGAAACTCCAATTGCCACATTCCTAAACCTCGATGGGGGAGGATTTTTGACTATTGGAAGGAAGGAGGCTACAAGAAATTATATCGCTAATTTATATCTCATCACTAGAACTATCGATTTAGCAACGAATGGAGATTTGAAAGTATGCATAAAAAGAATATACAAATAAATATTGATTGTATTATTATTTTATAGGTAAACTCTGGTTTAATGAATGCTGATCTCTTTCTTCGTGCTAAAACATCATCTGTTTATGTACCGCCGCTTTACCTGAAATATAAGAAAGAAACAAAAGACCTTCATAATTCCCTTGAAGCTCATCTCAATATACCTGAAATCTTTAAGAATAATAAGGAAGTAAGTAGAACTATAATATTTGGAAGTATTATATTTATAGAACACTAATAAATTTTTTTTCACCATTACAGATTTTCATACAAACAGAGTGGTTCTTCCAGTCTTTGAGAGATTTCAATACTTATTTGGACGTCCAGACGCCATTCCAGGGCTTTGAAAAATCTGTACTTGGTGTTCAAGTTATATCAACGGCGAATGTACACAAAGGAAATATAGTTGTTAATATAAGTCCTATCGAAGCAATCATCAATAATACGTTCAAGAATGACGTTTTTCATTCCGTATCGCAATTGAATGTTAGTGGAAAAAGGTAAATATCTCACATTCCTTCATCAACATCATCTAGAAATCATGATTTTTTTTCATTTAATTATTTTCGCAAAGCACGCCCTCGAAAAGTGTGATTCATAAAGATTCACAAAAATGACACAATCCTAGCAAGATATAACGAAATTTTGGTTCATTACTCAATTGGTACGTTTCTGTGCTCAAATTTATATCATCAGGAATGATACAACTGTAAATTTCAACTTGAAAAGAGTTTTTTGTGTAGAAATATAACAGAATTAAAATTTATGAATTGAATAATTGTTGTAAATACATTATTTGTTTCTTTATTAATGAGTTATAATAAGTATGAGATGAAAAAGTTAATAGATGACTTCGAAGCTATTTGTAATTAATACACTATTGATCAATCAATAGTTTACTAATTGCAAATAGTTTTTCTTAACTTTGCTCAGTTTGCTTCGAGAATTTTTAACATTAATCATAATGGATATTGCATTCAATTATATGATCAATTTTCAGCTTTCCGGTTATTTTGAAATGCAACGTCATCAAATTGACACCCTTAACGAGAAAATTGGATGGAATTCTCATGATTCGGAATAAGCAGCTGAATATAACTGGAGACATCGATTTGATAAATCAGCTACCTGTTAGTGCCCATGTGGAATTGATTCCACAAGGACAAAAGGAAATTGTTATTCTCGACTACAAAATAATAGGCGATGACTCGAATTACAAATTCGTTGCATCTGCTAAAAAATCAAAAAATTTTGTTAACTTGAATATTGTCGCTAATATGAAAGCAGTAACTGATTGGGATGCAAAAGCGAAGGTGAGTTAAGGGTGGCACAAATCATTTATGTTGTTCATTCGACGACAAATAATTTTAATTATTTAAATTTTCTCTCTGCAGATTGAAACTTCACATGAAATATATAAAGTTTTCACTTTTGATGCTGAATATAGAAAAGTGTCCACCAAGCGAAGTCTGAAGATTGACGCCCAAACACCTATAAAAGGAATCGAGAATACAAATTTAGGTGCTTCTTTTGAGTAAGTGAGAGAATTATAATTTTCCGACCTGCAAGATATGAATGCTAAGTTACCAACCTAGCATTCATTAATTTTCATCGTCACATATCAATTATACTTTCGAATTCATTTCACAGAACTACAACAGATGGAAATACACTTTGCGCTGATTTCGATACATTGTCTAGAAATGGAAAAATAAACCTCAAGTGGCTATGGCTGTACCTGGAAAATATGAAAGTCGATTTTGACTCACAGTTACATACCGACGGTAAGAAGAGTGTATCGAGAGTTAAAGGATTCTACATCAATCCTAACCAGGAGTTCAAGTTAATACAAATTGGAGGAAATATTAATACCGATGACAATTGGGCAACAGGTTCTAATATAACTTTAGTAATGCCATGTATTCAAAATATCACATTAGATGCTCATCTTAAGCTCCCTCCACCTAAAACAGAAACCCATACAGTAAAAGGAAAACTCTTCTATTCCAGCCCTATAGATAAACTTGCGTATTTAGCCAAATATACGACACTAATCTCAAAAAAGAATTATGGTTCAAATGGTTCAGTAGAAATATTGGTGAGTGCATAGTTTGTAATTGTTTATAATTTTGAAATTGAAAAGGATTCAAAACATTTTTTGATTAATAATTCCTCTTGAAGACACTTTATTCCATTAGTGTAGTTCATTTTCTGGGTACTTCATTGCGAACTTTATATAAACGTCAACTATTGTTTTTCAATTAAGCTTTTAAATTTCTATAGAAAGAAGGAGACAATAATCGAATAAATGGAAATTTGGGAATCGAATGGGCCCCAAATAAAGGCTTGAATAATATACTCGAATATGCAGAATTAGATGATGGTTACGGTTTGGTATACAAACTATCTACTCCGAAATATAGGAATAAGAAAGCAATCGTCTTCGAGGGAGGATACAGACATTCAGATCTTTATCATAATGTCACGTAAGTAAAAAATTTCGAAAAACTTCTTACTTGTTTTTCCTTAATTTGTACTTCAAAGCTCTTTCATCATCAGATGTGAAGTGTTCAAACCTGAAGCAAATTCTATTGGTTATGGTGAGATACATTTCAGCGAACTTGCCAACATGAATGGCCTGATGAATATAACAATTCCCTACGAAAATATGAACTTTGCAGGTGTGAATTTCTCCACTGAAACGTCAGCGTAAGTATAGCTATTCAGTAAAATTACATAAAAATAGGACGGTAATTCGAAAAGTTTTATATTATTAAAAAAATATTTTGCCTCTCTGCAGTCCTAATTTGTATACAGTGTGTTGTTCTGAGGGCCATCGCGGTGGGCCACCTCTGTCTTTTTTGGGCAGAAACGAATAATCAGATACAAGCTTCGATTGCATCCTCGAACATCGTGCTAACTCTATTTTAAAGATCTCTCTTCTTCTTCTTTCTCAACCATCTCTCATTCACTCCTGGACATAGGTCTCCTTCAAAAGTCTCCACTTCGATCTGTCTTCTGCCACCCGGTACCATCCATTTCCCGCATGAGCTCTAATATCGTCCAGCCATCTCCGCTGCGGTCTTCCAACACTGCGTTCTGTTTGCCTTGGTCGCCAGTGTGTAAGTTTATTTATTCACCTGTTAGGATCTTGACGAGCCACGTGTCCTACCCATTGCCATTTCAGATCTGCCAGGCGCTGTATTATATCTACGACTTTTGTTCTTTATCATATCTCTTCGTTTCTCACCTTATCTCTGAAACTCAAACCGAGAATCGCACGCTCCATATCTCTCTGCATTACTCTCATTTTACTTGTAAACTTTTTTGCCAGTGCCATTGTTTCAAGGCCATATGTCGCCACTGGCAATATACAGGTATCAAAAACTCTTTTCTTCAGGTTTATGGGGATGTTGTTGTTCTTGAATATATATTTTAGTTTTCCAAAAGCCACCCATGTCAGTCTTATTCGCCTGCTCAACTCCGTTGTCTGATTTTCTCTACCCAATCTTATTGCATGTCCACGATAGATATATTCTGTCACGTTTTCTAGCTTTGTAGAGTGTTAATAAATGTCTTCCTCGATTTTAATCACTATCTTGGTCTTCGAGATGTTCATTTTTGAGCCCACCTTACGACTGTAGCATCCATTTATTTTCTCACGATAGTAGGTACTGTTCGTCAGAAAAGATCCCCAACTAACTACTAGAACCGCTCGAAATTATACTGAAGCTTCGCCAGTGGCGGGACTGATCTGTGAAAAACATGCACGCGTTCAATGCCGTTACTCAAATGTCCCAAAAAGCTCACGTATTTCGTTCCTACCTCAAGAATGTGTGAGGAGATGGGCTGCTTGAGTTATAAGAAGGAACTCCTTCATCCAGAACATAGGATACACTTGCATCTAGGTGCATTAAAGGTGGGGAAACCGAATAAATTATGGAAGAGGGAGTGTAAGATGGAGTCAAAGGATGAATACTGGCCTAGCATTCGCGTTTGTAAGTTTACAAACAGTGACTTACCTGCGCCATGAGGAAACTTCTGAGAAAACTCATGGTAGAACAGTGGATCCCGAGTTTTGAACAAGAAACTTCTCGAATGCTAGTCACCAAGCCCAAATGTCAGAAACATTCGAATTGATACTGGTACTGAGTTGTGTTTGATTATTTCGAGAAAGGAATAATTATTACTCTAAAATTCGAAGAAAAAAATACCGAAAAATAGCTTGACAAAAAGAAAACATTGTTCTATACTACTCATTTTCAAATAATTATGGAAGTACCATGCTAAAAACTGAAGAATTGGTATTAAAATCGATTGATCGCCCACCTTGTCCAACAAATTTGGCCTACAGTGAATTATTTCTTTTCCTTCGGACTATGTGTTTATCTTGATACATAAACGATTGTTCCGTATATATATATATATATATATATATATATATATATATATATATATATATATATATATATATATATATATGTATATATATATATATATATATATATATATATATGTATATATATATATATATATATATATATATATATATATATATATATATATATATATATATATATATATATATATATATATATATATATATATATATATATATTAATATATATATATATATATATATATATATATATATATATATATATATTATATACAAGATATTGAAACACTTGGCTTCAGCTAACTGATTTCAAAGTGTTTGGATTTTTCGAATATTTCAAAAAACTATTCAATATTTAACAACTTCCTGTTCTTTCGTAATAGGTATTTCATTTATTCAATTGAATTTATAAAATTTAAAAAATATAATATATTACAAAAACTGTAAGCTCTTACTACAAGTTTTCTTCTTACATTCACTCATTACATGACCGTTGTGTTTGAGACACAGTAAAAACAAACTTAAAACAATATTTCAAGTTGATAATTGTCGAGATAATTTCAGGAGAGTCTACAATCGGTATTTGGAAGCATTTTGGCCTGATAATTCAGCTAAAGTCGATGCTAAATGTGACATTGAAACTGGAGAAACCTTGCTTCATCGTACTAGGAGAGGAACAGTATTGGTGGAAGTTCCAATTGCATCAAGACATCGCGCAAATATTGACTACATATACAAGGTAATTTCGTATACTTACCTATAGTGTGAGAAATGAATGATACTGATAAATTATCAAAGTTTCACAAAGACGGCGCTGACGTTTTAGCAGACCAAAGTGTAGCTTTCGTGAGAAATAGTAGGAAAAAAGTGGAGATTTGAAGAATCACTCTTTGTCGAGTAAAAAATACTGATGAGATCTAATATGATTAAAACAGTTTTATGTTGTTCTTAGAGTGGAGTGATTTTTCATGGTTACATTATTCACCTCAATGAGGTAAGAAAATACGGTTTTTGTCGGTACTGGAACCGTTCCTGATAACTTCGTTTATTTTCCATTGTCGATTAACTATACTTGTTCAAATATATGATCAAATTTCACGCTAAGAATTAACTTCAATTGTTTTTAGCAACTAATTTGGTCGAAAAACATGATGGTTATTTTGGAATTGAGTGATGCTTTATTTTTGAAATTCCTATCAAAACTACACTGTTGAATATTTTCAAATGATTGCTGCTTCATTTAAGAAGGTAAACTTTCCGATTATTTATGTGAAACAATAACACAACCGTCCTTAACATATCCCCACAAAAAAAGTCCAACAGCGACAAATCACAGCTACGCGATGGCCAAAACGACTGATAACAGGGTTACCAAACTTAGTGAGCAAAAGATCCATAGTTTCACGGCTGGTGTGCCATGTCGCTCTATCCTAGTGGAACCAAAGCATATCTCTGTAGCGCACTCCATTTACTGTAACGCTGTTACAATCGTGATTTTGAAAGCTAGCCGCGGAGGCCATTTAACTGAAATTGTTTTCCATAAATGATCGGAAGGTGTACATCCGTAAATAAAGCAACAATTATTAAAAGATTTTCAACGCTGTAGCTTCAATATCAACTTCAAAATTAAACAATCAGATGACCCATTATATTTCACCAATAATTTATAGCCTACCTAAGCAAGTACATATATTAGGAACAAATCCACGACTAAAAGAGCACTTAGAACGATTTAACCTAAGTCTATCAAAGCATTCAAATAAAAAGTTCAAAATTTGAAAAAAAGATAACAATTGGAAAAGTACAGTCTAGCACTCGAAGAAAATGTACACGTTTCAACTGATCTTATTTGCTTATTCCGTCATTAAGATATTTTATCGCTTCTTGAATTGATGAGGCTGTTACTTGTTTAAAATCCATTATAGTATATTAGAAAAATACATGTTTGATTTTATTTCTATAATTGAATCTATGAAGCGGCGTTTCACCACATGGTGGCTTCATCAGATAGAACTGAGTACTGAAATCTTCGTATATCAATTTACACAAATTTTAGTAAATAAAAGTAAAGATTACAACCAGAAATACTGTTTTGTTAATGAAACTTTAGCGGACTATAATTTTATGGAATAAATGATTTACAATTTCGTACAACAAAAAAAACACGAAACAAGCTATAAGTATGATGGAATTAAGAGAGATACACTTACCCTCTATAGTGAGTTTGTGGATCCCTGCTGTCTAGCTGGAGGTGAACTATTGAAGGAGAGTAAAAACAGGGATTGTGGGAACCAACTATAAGCACTCAAATTTAAAAGAATGAATGTCTATGATTTATGGAAAAACTATGATCACATCTAATGGTAATTTCTATAATTTTCTATTGATTACTATACTAATATTACCGAATACCACGATATTCTCGAATTGAAGTGAATAATGTTCGGTTTCACGCTAAACGATAAGGTTTTTCTAGAACGTAAAAAAAAAGAAAATATCTGCCCGAACGCAATGGAACAGTATTCAAACCGATACTCTCCGAATATCTACTATAAAACTAAATGACCTTGTGGCCCAAACAAATACAACAGTGAGGTAATGGGAAGATAATCCTTTCGAGAAAGCATGTATTCAGCAGGGATGAATGATTTCAATCTATTTGTTCATTCTATAAGTTATCAGAATTCTTTCACCTGTTAACTTCTGGGGATTCAATAAAGTTAAATTTCAATTCTCTACTCTCTCTGTGTAAAATATAGAAATCCGTATTGAATTAATGATTCTCATGCAATAAATGATTGGATTCATTAGAATCTCTGGTATTGTTTTCAGCACATGTTCTTTGGTTCTTTTTCCGAAGTGTCAATGTATTCTACTGAACTTCGCTATCTGTTCGTCTGTCCGTCCGTCTGTCTGTCACCAGGCTGTATCTCAAGAACCACGATAGCTAGACAATTGAACATTTCACAAATTATGTATTTCTGTTGCCGCTATAACAACAAATACTAAAAACAGATTAAAATAAATATTGAAGGGTGGCTCCCATACAACAAACGCGATTTTTTTTGCCCTTTTTCGCTCGATATCAATAATGGCAACGGGTAGGCACTTGAAATGTTCACAAAATACTCGGTTGTATTTTAACTTCAATAATAAATAAGAAAATTAAAATAAAATAAATATTTAAGCGGGGCATAGTGCGTGAGTCCGACCGCACTTGGCCGGTTTTATTGGTTTATTGTTCTCTATATATTGAGCTATAGAGTTCTGACTGTTTCTTGATTTTATATATACAAGTGTATAAATATATGTGACAGACCAAGCTAGTTAGTCGAGTACTTAGCGTACGCTGGCTAGTATTTGGAAGGTCTCGGGTTCAAACCTCGGGCCGACTGAGTTTTTTTCAGAGGTTTCCTCGTGGTAATGTAAGTCACTGCTTGCAAACTTATAAGGCGAATGCTGGGCCAGTATTAATCCTCTGAACCCTACCCACACTTCCTATGTTCCATAAATATCCCGTCTCACCTATCCTTAATGCACTTGTACATACAAGTGTATCTTCTGATCTGGCTGAAGGAGTTAATCCCAAACTCAAGCTGCCCGCCTCCTTAACACATTATTCAGGGAGGAATGAAACATATAGTAACAGTTAAAATCAAACATGTGTTCTTCTAATAATATAATGTTTCCCTAAAATGCATGTGATTTCATTCGCATACATCATGAATGATCTCAAATTCTAGAGTTAAAGAAGCAGGTAAAGTATGTACTAATTTTTAGAACTAGGTAGGTACATCACTGGCTCCATTATTGAGCATTATTTTCTTCTTATAGAAATGGTTAATTTATCATACTTATTTTCATATTACTCTTTTAAGGAATTGCCACTTCATAGTGTTGGAAATGCAAGCGTTTTTTACAACGACAATATTTTCTTGAACGCAAAATACGATTGCCTTTCGGAAGAAAGAGCTGGATTCGAGAAAGATACAACACACGTTGAGATTCACAATGGTTTAATTCCTGTTGGAGCTGATTATATTCATAGTTATGCATATGGAGTGCCACCTGGTGATGGAGTAACTGCCCCTTCAAAGGTACCACCTCTTTCTGAAGCTAAATAATTATCAATGAGAATTTAATTTGAACCCTTGCTCTATTATACTTTGTTCCTGAAATCGAAACACGATATTTTTGAAAAGAAAAACACTTTCGCAGCAAGGCTATATTAATAGCTGAAAAATGAAATAAAATAAAGTTCGAGGAAACCATTAGTACATAACATGCTTCGTCTTCAGATATAGATATAACATACCACAATAACATTTGTCATTATCCTATATAGGCCCATATACTAATTAATAGCACACAGTTAATTTCTGCATTTATTATATTAGGTATTGAATCTATTATTTGAGATATTGAAAATATTTAATAGTGTTGGGACTCCCTTATTCGACATTTTCAAGAACTAAAAACAGCTAAAACATAATCAGTGCATAACCTCGGTAGAAATGACCCATTTACTATTCATCACTTGTTTGTTATATTTTCTTTCTTTGAAGCTAGATAATTACCATTTTTTGTCTTTACTTTTCTGTGATGAAATATTCCAGGGGACTTATTTTCTTGAATGGTAATGTTCCGTTGATGTCCAAAAACTATCAATTATTTATAATTTATCTTGTATTCCTCAATTAATACGAACGTCATTATATTTGACCAATGTGATAAGTTTTAGATTCCCTGCATTGGACGTTATACACAGTACTCCATTCACCCAATGGGAACACATGTGAAGCAGATATCATTGTAATCATACAAAAATATTACATATACCTTTGTACCTATTCAAAGTTTTACCAACCGTAAAAGTGACAAGTCTGTTAACTCCAACGAGATTTAACGTAGTTATGCCTTTAAAAACTGAAACTCATATTGTCATGCTCGATGTTTTATTATTAAGCAGAACTTATGCTCTGCTTAATAATATGCTTTTTTCATTCTATATTGATAAAGAAATTCAAAGGATATAACTACGACTTCTTGACAGTTGATCCGAATTTTAAAAAAATTCAATTTCTAATAAACTACCAAAAAAATGGTATAACAAAATACGCGACTGAATTATGAACCAATGTAACCTAGCAACATATATTAGACACTTTATATCCAACAAACATGTGATTCACTTTTTCACTAACTAGAGCTTTTAAGGGCGAGTATAGCGTCATCAATTATAATCAATAATAAATTAGTGAAAACTGAAACTGTTATTCAGAAACGTGAATTATACTCTTGAACCTAGAATTCGCCCTTTTCAGGACACCAAGCACGTCAAACTATATCATTTAACAAACCGAACTAAATTCGATATTGAGGGTAATTTGGTGCTTGATACTACTTCAACTGGCCAACAAGTAGGTCTACAAATTGTACACTCGAACAAAACTGTGAATTTAAAAAGTGGCTACAGCATTTTGGACCAAGAATATCAGCAACACACTCGTCTTGAATTGAGTCCGAAGAACTGGATAGAGTATAATATTAGTCTCCTTAATGAAACTGTGGTAAGAGACTTTATTCCACTTATGAATGCTTTTCTCAAACAGATTTCACGATTTTAGGCTACCTATCTTTTTATTGAATCAAAGAGGCATTATCGCAATTTGCTTTATGTATTCTCCTAGACTTGTGCTTATGTTTTAGGATCAAGATTTTGACGCACAGCGACTTCGACTAGATATTCAGTACCCTTTGCGTAATTTCACCGCTATTGGTTCTTACAAAATTGGTGAAGAATCTATATCTACTGATGTTGCTCTCGAGTGGGATGTTGACTCAAAATCCGTAGAAGCTGGATTAGATTGGAAAAAAGTTTCAGAAAAGCATGACCAAGTTCTGTTAACATTCAAACATCCATCATTTGAGAAGGTAAATTCGCACATTGTAAAATTTTGCCAAAACATGGGTGATGTCAAATATCTATAATATTTGACGTCGCCCATATTTTGGCAAAATGTGGAAAAATCCACATAAAACAATGACTTTTTCTGTATGCATTTGCAACTGATCTCAGTGGATTGATCATAATCTACTAAATTCGCCAATTTTGTCCACCGACATTGACATATGATTTTTCGTCCGATTCTAACAGTTTCAGAGCCCAGTCTCTAAAAAACCGACACTGCCTATGGTTGTTTACATTCAGCTCTTGAGTCAACTGAATTTAGTGAGAGTACAGGCCTTAAGCCTCTATGGAAACTTCGCTAACTTAGGGTTTGCGAAAATACAAGATCTAGGGCACGACAAGGAATTGACTCCCTCGAGTTATCCTGAACCAGTTGATCAAAATTTTTTCACCAAACTACGAATAGTAGTCAGGAATATGTTTTGCACCATCAAAATTACCTAGCATATTTATAGTGAATTTCAGCGGCTTTTAAAAGTCACTCAACGCTCTTACTCTCCATGGTGCGTAAGGTGCAAAAAATAGCCCTTTCTACGTTTCGTCGTTTGGTGAAAAACTTCATTTATATATATATTTTATATATATATATATATATATATATATATATATATATATATATATATATATATATATATATATATATATATATATATATATAACTTTTCGATAATTATTAGCAATAACAGGCTTGGTGAATCTCGAAAAAAACTCGATTTTATTAAAAAGTTGACGTTTCGCCACGACATTCGTGGCTTTTTTAAAAGTTTTGAAGATTCACCAAGCCTGTTATTGCTAATAATTATCAAAAAGTTAAAAATAGTTCACAGGCAACAATAATTCAAATATATATATATATATATATATATATATATATATATATATATATATATATATATATATATATACACATATAAATATATTCAATCTGCGTGTCATGCAAAATTTTTGAAGATAATATTTTTTCAAACGCAAATTCAATTATTGTTGGATGTTGGATAAAGTGAACATTGAATTTCATTTTAGGATGTAACATTTCTCACTGAATATGAATACGATGATAAGAAAATACTCGACGGACGAATTAAGTTTGACTATGCTGAAGATCCAGAACAGATTTTTATCATGGGAGGACGATTGGACGATAACTCAGTTAATGATGTGTATAACTATACTTACTATATATTTGCTACTCACAATGTCAGCAACTTGAATCTCAAAGGGAACGGAGTATTTTACTGGAGTCCAGATGTTTATTATACCAGACACCAGGAGGAATACAAAAGATCATATTTACCATTACAAAATTCTGAAGTTCTAATCAATCTAAACCTCCTAAAAAATTTAATCGAACTTAAGGTAAATACAATTTAACATATAATTCGGTTTGGTTGTGCTCATGAATTTATTATTTGATCCAAGTAATATTCATTTTCTTAACAGGAGTTGATTATATATATATATATATATATATATATATATATATATATATATATATATATATATATATATATATATATATATATATATATATATATATATATATATATAAAGAGTTATTTTCGAGCTTGAGTAGCAAGCTTTATAACTTGAAAATAATTAAATGTGCAGTTTTAGTGAAACGTCACTAGGTATATTATATGACATTCGATAAGAATATTTGAGAGTGAATCTTTCATGTATATCTATCTACTCATGCATTGCACTAAATACCCTGAAATCTTTGTTTTCCTCGATTAGAAATATCTGAATCTCCATCTGAACTAATTTAGCCAAGAACACTTTTGTAGATTTTCTGTCAAGTTTTCCATGTCACAAAAAGTATATTCACAGTACAGTGGACCCCCGGTAATCCGACAAACGGTTTGCATGGCATTGTCAGAATATCGAATTTGTCGGAATATAGAGTAAAGGGCTACGTCGACACGACGCATCAAGTTCATTCCTGTCGCCAAAACTCATTTATATCATTTTTTTGTTGGGTTGTTTTTTGTTTCGTATTGTTAGCAGGGTTGGCATTTTTAGTAGAATTCTACTAAATTTAGTACTTTTCGATTCCATTTAGTAGCCTAGTATTCTCAATGAAAATCTAGTATTCTCAATCAATATGCGTCATTCTGTCATGTTATTGGAATATGAGGATGGTGGCGGGATAATGGAACTTTACAACGTAAACAAACAGTACAACCACAGTACGATTTATTTTTGATTTGGAGAATTCCAAGTTGAGTTTATATATTCATTAAAATAAAATTATTATATCAGCTTTTTGAATTTCCCGCATTTTGTCTCGTCCCAGATATTCATCATAAAACAATTACCCGTGTGTGGATATATTTTTCATAGTCGAATTTTAGAATAAATCAACTAGTTATATAACTTTCATTCGAATTTCTCGCGTTTTGTCGGTAAAGAAGGAATTTAGTATTGTAGCTTCAAATTTAGTAGCCAACCAAGTCATTTTTAGTACACCTGGCAACGCAGGCCAGCACAACCCTGATTGTTAGAGGTAGTATGTAGTTGAGAATGGTGCGCACGTACAGAAAACTCCATGATCAAAACCCTTCATGAATTATGAATTGGAAAACCTGGAAAAAGCTATGGATGCAGTTCGAGAGCGGATATCGAAGAAAAATGCTGCAGAAACGTTTAAAGTGTCTCGGGCAACATTAGTACGGACGATGCTTGGGAAAATCCGGGATTACTAAGAGATCCGACTGTTTTTAAGCAGGTCTGAGGATATATTAATTTTTAAAGCCATAATTGGGTATTTAGTCCGGAAGCCAGTAACAGATTTCCATGGCCAATTTCTTCTTAGGCGATAGTTAGTGGAATGCATCAGAGAGTTGTATCATAAAGCTTAGTGAACGTCAGCGACGGTTCCGTGGATGGAATGTGCCATGAAGAAAAAAAATATTTATTCAATCATTTCCTCCTTAGTAAAATACGCTTGAAGGGCCTAATTTATACCGGGCTACTAAGGCCCTATTGTGTTTTGAGTAGAATCCTAATAAATTTAGTACTTTTCGATTCAATTTAGCAGCCTAGTATTCTCAATGAAAATCTAGTATTCTCAACCAATATACGCAATATTGTTTTGTGAGCTTCGCTCAGCTCTGTATTTTCCTTACTATATTCGTTCTTGGCCTTTTTTTAGACATTTTAGAATAAATCAACAAATAATATAGGTAGGGGGCTGCTTTCCTTACTATATTCGTTATTGGCCTTTTTTTTAGACATTTTAGAATAAATCAACAAATAATATAGGTAGGGGGTAGGCGCGATACACATTATGATAGGAAACTGGGCTGGAAATCCTAAAAGGTTGAGAAACCCTGAGCAACTGTGTAATTTGCTGCCAATCTAGATCAGACTTCTGCTTAGTATCTGAAAGTCTCCAGAATTAGAGACAATGTTGCAAGATATGCAAAATTAAAACAGTCAGACTTACACGAAAAAGCGAAAACTGACTGGATTCAGTGTATAAAATGCAAATTATGTATCTTCGGCAATGAAAGTACAGATTCATTTTTCGACTGCTCTCAATAAATTGTTCAATTCTGAAGAAAACAGTCGGTTACTTATTATTTATTTATTGATTAATGATAATAGTACCTACCTGTTGAAAATTAATATACATAAAAAATTTACTTACTCATATCCTCAAAATTGAACAAAATTTTGCAACTATCAATAATTTTCCTCGTAATATATACATAAACCAAGAAATCATTTTTCAGAGGGATAGTCCTGGACAGTTTTCACACTTGAAGGCATTTTTACAATCGGATTATCCAGTCTACAGAGGAAATGTATCTACAGTTCACGAATATAATGAAGCTCGAGGAAATTACCAACTCGATTTGAGTGAAAAAGTGTTCCAGTTAATTTATAACATGACTTCAGGTTAGAAATTTCTTATATGAAACTGAAATATAATTCACGGTGTGTATGTAGTGGAAAATGTTTTGTTTTTCGTATGTTAAATACTATTAATAACAATGTTAATTGATATTTCGCTGATCAAACATGATTTAATATTCCATGAATCTTGAAGAAAACACACTTGGCGAAAATTTGACTATATATATAAATTTCAAATTTATTAAAATTTACCTAAGAATGTTTCGGGTTTTGAGCCCTCTTTTTAAAAACTATAAGGTGTTTAGGTATGTGGATTCGATGTCGTTGCCCACTCGTCGATGTAAGGGACACTACTGATGAGCTCGTTGAATAGCGAAACAGACTGTCTAGTTTTTCTATCGTGTGTGGCACCGATGTCGAATTTTATAACATTCGCTTTTGAAGGATGAGTGGGAATTCCATATCGTCGAGTTTAATGAAACTATTTCCGTTGATTGGATTCATCTATAATTTTTCAAATTAATTTCCCAAGGTATTATTACCTTTATCATACACGTTACGCCTGTTAAGCGCGAATGAATATTTATTTTGAATATATATATATATATATATATATATATATATATATATATATATATGCGAAAACGACTTTAAAGGGTTTTTGGATTACTTCGATTATAAGTAACTCACTTTCAATAGTGAAAAGACTGTGTATATGCCATTCACATCCTATGCGTCAGGTTTGCCACAGTTTGATACACTTCATATTCAGTATCAACAGAAGGTTGTAGATGTTAAGCAGAAATTAACAGTTAATAATATCTTGGTATTACGCTTGATCCGCATTTGAGATGGAAATGTCATGTTGAGAGTTTGGTCGGAAGACTTAGATCGCTTCTCCCGCTCTTCAGAATTTGTAAGGGATTCTGTAGTATGGATCACCTGAAGATTATATATCATGCACTCGTTGGATCAGTGATCGAGTATGCTATTCTGGTGTGGGGTGGTGTGGACGGTGTTCACTTGAGAAAATTGGAGGTTGTTCAGAAGAGATTTCTCAAAATCATCTTTAATAAACCACTTATGTATTCATCTGATGCACTGTTCCTGGAGGCAGGGATAATGGATCCCAGGCAGACATACTGTGCTAAGCTTCTTTTATCACAGTTTCATAACTACTCTAAATTTGAACTCACGTCACATGGATATGACACCAGAAGGGCTGATGCCCAATATAGGCTGTCTGCTGCACACAAGAGTGTCTTTCAGAAGTGTTTGGTATATCTGGCTCCAAGAATCTTCAACAGGCTTCCTCGTGAGATTCGTGCAACAGTTTCTTTCATGTTATTCAGGAGGAAGGTTCAAAATTGGATTAGCTCACAGTCACGATCAATCATAGCAGACTCAGTGGAACTTAAATCGTTCTAGAGAAGTTATTATACTTATGATGATGATAATTATCGGAAAGCAGTCTGAAGGCATTATGTTCACCGGTTCGAAGAGAATTGTGTTTTATTAAACCATACACAAGGACTTGTCCTTTCATGGTCTATTCGATTGAATGTTTGTTATAAATTATGTTATATTACTGATGCCTGTTCTCACCATGTTTTCTATTAATATGTATTGACTACTAGTCTTGTACTATGTTTTGACATTCAATAAATTTATTATTATTATTATTATTATATATATAGTGTGTCCACGGATGGGGTGCCCAAGAGTAAAAACTTTTTTATATTCAAGTTTTGCAAAACCTGCTTCATTTTATATGCAATTTCATGTAAAACCTCATGAATTTATGCACTAAGTTCGAAAAAGTAATAATTATCTACCTAGTGACTTTTGCGATTTCCTAGGTAACTGTCAACATCGGTGAATAATTTTATAATTGTCATTCCTTTTCGATATGCATTCAGTAATTTAAGTATAATTATTAACAAAACTAATAATACAGAAAAATGTGAGAAAATATACAGTAAATAAGAAAACAACTATTCTACATAACCGCCACCAACTTCAAAACATCTCTCCACTCTATTTCTAAATTCTTTATAAGCGTTTCTTAGCATGTTTGGGGTGATTTCATTTACGGCATTAATTATTGCTTCTTTCAGATCTTCAATATTAAATTTGTTTCGTAAACTTTCTCTTTTACGTAACCCCATAAAAAAAATCTAGAGTTGTTAAATCGGGTGATCGAGGCGGAAAAAATATTGGTCCATACCGTCCTATCCATCGTGCAGGAAAATATTCATCTAGCCATCCTCTTATCTATAAAGTCGAATGTGGCGAACAGCCATCATGCTGAAAATACATTTTACTCCTTTGTTCCAAGGAAACCTTATCTAATTCAGGTATTAAAAAGTTGTTCAATAAAACCAAATATATTTCCTGATTCAACGTATCCTCCAGAAAATACGGCCCGATTATTTTATATGGTAAAACAACACAACACATTTTTTAAGCAAACTGACTATTACGATGTATTTTGTAATAAAGATTTTCACTAGCCCAAAATACCGACAGTTTTGAGATTGAACAGTTCGATTTGTCGTGAACGTTGATTCATCAGATGATAAAATATTGTGGTGAAAGAAGTGGTAATTCATAATATTTTTCCCAATGATTACACAAAAGTCAAGCCTCGTGTCATAATCATTATCTTGTAAGGGGGGAATAAATATCGGTTTGAATGGATGAATTTTGCTTTGCTCGAATATTTTTTGTAAGTGGCTCTTGCTAAAACCAACTTCTGCTTTTCGTAAACTTAACTTCGAATTTTACCGTACTGAATGCATAGCTAGGGCAGAAGCTGCATCATCGTTCTCAGAGTACGTATTTTTTGATTTTTTTTTGTCTTCAACTCATCGAATTTCTTTATCAATTTTTTTAATCCATTCCTCGGATATTTTTCATTGAATAAATATATTGCGTACTTATACGAAACAGCTCCAATGCCATAGCACTTTACAAGATATATTCTCTGTTGGAGAGTAAGCATTTTTGAAAAAGATTGACAATTATGAAATTATCCACCAATGTTGACAGTTCCCTAGGAAATCGCAAAAATCACTCACTAGATGATTATTAAATTTATGAACTTAGTGCATAAATTCATGAGGTTTTACATAAAATTGTATATAAAATGAAACAGTTTTTGCAAAACTTGAATTTTATTTAAGTCTATGTGGTTTTTGAACAAGCAAAATTTTTTATCAAGAATAACATTTTTCTCTAGAACTGAAAATAAAAAAGTTTCCGTGGACACACTGTATATATATATATATATATATATATATATATATATATATATATATATATATATATATATATATATATATATATATATATATATATATATATATATATATATATATATATATATATATATATATATATATATATATATATATATATATACGTATATATATATATATATATTGAATGGAATTGGCATTTACTTGGTGAAAGTTCATATTCATAACTTTATAGAAGAATAAAAAACTAACTTTTTTTCACAGGTTAAAAAATAAAATCTATTGAGTAAAGCCGTTTCGTCAATAACATTGACTTCATCTCGTACTAAACTATGGTATTACAAAACAATCTATTTATAGCGAAAAATTGAACATGAGCACAGAGGGGTACTTAAGAGAAACCTAAAATAGCACAATAAGCAATTCATTCTGAGCTATTAGTAGGTACCGCATAGATCATTGAACAAAATTAAGGAGAGGAGAAGGGTTTTACTTCAAGTCTGGTCGTTACCTAAATTTCGGAATTTTTTTATATTTATTTATGTATAGGGATTCAGATACAGTTGTCTTTTATTGGAGACTATTTTTTTCAGAATTGTAATAGTATATTTATGAATTGTGATTAAAGGTATGTGTTTTCTCCTGAATAAGATGAACAACGCAAAATTAGAGAATCAAGTTTTCTCTTAATATAGCGTACGTTGGTGTTCGTGTACTTCGAGTTTTGAAATTTTCTAACTTGTTACGTCCTTCTGATATAGAATTTTTCACAATCTCGTTAAGCATGGTCCATTTATAACACCACCAGACGTTCATCTCGTATGAATTTTGATTTGTTGTTTTTAAATCCAATTTTGTCCAATGCTATTATTGGTTTTATATGAAAATTTGAAATTTTGTTTTTGAAAAAAACAATTTTCAGGTTTTCGGAAGTTTTGCCCAAGTATGTTAAACTGCTAAATTACTCTACTTTTTTCGGATATAAGTGGGTAAATTTCTGAAATTGCCATTTTGTATTTTTTCCTCTGAATGAGGCTGTCAATCATATTAGGTGAATAACCATTATTTACTGCCATTTGTTTAATTATATGCAATTCCGCTTCCGAAAATTAGCTTCGGACAACGGAATTTTGAAAAGTCTATGAATCATTACTATGATGGTAAGCCCGCTAATTTATGTGAAAAAGGGGTAGTGATTGTTTATGAATTGTAATATCTGTATGAGATGGTTTATGAAAAATTGAAAATTCGTGTTTGTTGCTTTTTCTGGTAATAGTTAAATCTAAGTAATTAATAGAATTATTCATTTCAGTTTCTAGAGAAAATTTAATACGAGGGTGTATGGAATTAAAATAAGTAATGAAATTATCCAATTGTCTATCTGTACCAGTGTAGCAAACATATTTCTAATAATGTTCATCCACTTATACAGCCAGATATTACTCATTTACTGGAAATTTGTTTAGAACAAAATTATTTCAGTTTCAACAACGTGTGTTATAGTAATGAGGAAGGTTTGATTATGATTAACCACTTCAGCAGTAAATACTTTCTTTATTGGTATAGATACGTTGATGACGTCATTGTTTGCTACACTGGTACAGATAGACAATTATATTAATTCCATACACCCTCGTATTAAATTTTCTCTAGAAACTGAAATGAATAATTCTATTAATTACTTAGATTTAACTATTACCAGAAAAAGCAACAAACACGAATTTTCAATTTTTCATATAAACCTATTTCTTCTTTCATCTACAGATCTATACTAATTCATAAACACAAACTATGCTGGACCGCTTTTTGCTCATAATAAATTAGCGGCTTTATCATAGTATGATTCATAGTGACTTTTCAAATTCCGTTGTCCGAAGCTAATTTTTCGGAAGGAATTGCATATACATTAAACAAATGGCAGTAAATAATGGTTATTCACCTAATATGATTGACAGCCTCATTCAGAGGAAAAAATACAAAATGGCAATTGTCAGAATAATTTACCCACTTATATCCGAAAAAAGTAGAGTATTTAGGGCAGTTTTAACATACTTGGGCAAAACTTCCGAAAACCCTGAAATTTTTTTTTCAAAAAACAAAATTTCAAAAATTTCATATAAAACCAAATAATATGCATTGGAAAATTGATTAAAAACAACAAATCAAAAATTCATAGAGATGAACGTAACTGGTGTTTATAAACTGGACTAGTAACGATTGTGAAAAATTCTATATAGGACGTACAAAGTAGAAATTTTTCAAAACTCCGAATACACGAACACCTAACGTAGCTATATTAAGCAGAAAACGATTCTAATTATGCGTGTCATCCTTATTCAAGAAAACCATACCATTTAATCAACAATATGTATTATATATTACAATTTGAAAATAGTCCTCCATAAAACCAACTGTTGGGAATCCCTATACATAAATAAATATAAAAATTCCGGAAATTTTAGTTAACGACCAGATTGAAGTAAACCCTTCTCCTCTCCTTAATTTGTTCAATGTAGGTACCTACTAATAGCTCAGAATGAATTGCTTATTGTTATTTAGTTTCTCTAAAGTTATATATATATATATATATATATAATATATATATATATATATATATATATATATATATATATATATATATATATATATATATATATATATATATATATATATATATATATATACGTGTATATATATATATTTATATATACGTATATATATGTATATATATATATATATATATATATATATATATATATATATATATATATATATATATATATATATATATATATATATATATATATAATCGAACGATACTGATGATGCCTTGCAACTTGCAACTAGTAATTTTTTGTGGTCACAAACGTCCATGGTAACCAATGTTATGACCACTAATTAGTAGTCTTACTGTTACTGATTAAAAATCATCTTTCATTGCCTTTCACATTATTTAAGTCTCAAGCATCACTAGTTTTCTTCATGCCATTTCAACAATGATTATCTTTATTTTTTCACCATCATGGTTAGTTAACTTGATGCTATCATTATCACTTCCACTGTTAACTTTTGCATAACCAACATACGAATTAGTTCTAAATGCATCATAACTGATGAATATATTTCTTGGAGAAACAAAATTTGAAAATTGAGATGGTTCTGAATAATTTTTATCAAAAATTTCAGATGGAAGTCAAAGTATGTACATGTACGGTGACATACCAGATGCCCGAAGTGCCAAATTCAATGCTTGGCGTGATTATGATGATATTAGGATATCAGACGTTACTTATTACCTTAGTATGAATCATTCGCGACTTATTGTGTCTAGTTTGCAATGGCGACCCAATTTATTCCACGGTTTACAGGTTAGTAATTTTTGAATTGTAATTCAATTTTCAGCAAGTGAAATTGTTCAGCCAAGAACAAACATATCTACCGCTGAGATATAAAGATCTTTATCGGCAAACGAATTACGTCTTACTTTTCTGTTTTTGAAATAATTCGCTCTGCTACCTCTGGTGTACCACAAGGTTCTATTATGTAGCCGATCTTTTTTCTGTTGTATTGTAATTAAAAGCAAGAAGATGTAATAATACTGAAGGAGAAATAGGGAATAATTTTATTGTTTTGAAAAGCTTATATGAACTCTAAACATATGAAAATATTCAATTCCTTTTTTAGTCATAAAAGAAAACATTCTGCTGGTGAATGTTTTTAGATTAAATAAATTCAAAAAACAATGTTATTGAAAGAATGGTTATGGTATTATTAAAATTCTTGAGGTATTTTAGTTAAATAATTATATCGAAAACGTACAAACAACGGATTTAAAATCGAAAATTTGAAAATTATATTTCATAATAATAATAACAATAACTTATTTTCCAGAAACATTACAGAAAATGTATAACTCGTCGAAGTAGTTTAGATTTCATTAATTTTGTAAATGGTTTTGTTTAGTAGTAGTCTAATGACACTTATTTTGAACGACTTTCCTTCCAATCTTGTTGTTGTGGAGTTTCATAAAATCATAGTTTACACTCTGCTGGCTCGCTTCGATTCGATGGTATGGTACTAGCAACTTACCTCTCTTCCCAGTGGCATAATCTTGGTAGTCACCATCTGCAACCAATTTATTTTTGTTTTCATGATCGTATAACACACATGACAAGAAGTATAGTGATGTAACTGTCAATATTCCCAGTTTCCGGAATAAAACTTTGCAGCTGGTTTTACACGTTTGTTCTGTAATTTCATATTATGCTATGGAAATTGTTATAATACACGATGAGAGCTGCATCCATTGTTACTTCTTCCATAAGTCACTTTTGGGTTGTTTTGCTAACATCCCTATGTGGCAGTTCCATTTAAAATTTAGAATATTCCTAAGAATTTTATGAACTCTTTCTTAGCTGAAGTCTGGGACGGCAAAAGGTCTTTATTTGGATTTTATCATACTTGTTACTAGTACACAAGGCTTTTGCTTGTGCCAGTCAGTTATTTGTTTTTTCTTCAGCATCGGTAATATTCTGACCGTGATTCAAAATACTTGGGTCGTCAGCAATCAAGAAAATTCTGTGCTTTTGATGTTCCTCTTGTGTGAATTCATTCCATTTCCAATGTCTCTCATACCATAAATAACTAAGAATTATTTTCTAAATTGCAGACTGGTTTCCACGAAGGATTGCATAGTGTTTACAACTATGTTATCGAAAACATAAATAACACTAGACATTATGTAATATCAGAAATTAAGGATACTGTAACAGGTATTTGGATCGAAACTGAACCAAGAGTGGAAAAATACTTGGAGCATATGAGGTAGGTTCCAGGAATTCACTCATCTGTTATATATTACACTTCAACACATCTCATTTTTAGAGCTGTGAGAATAATAGAGAGCGACATTGAAGAACTGAAAATATTCTTGAATAACTCATATCATGCTAACGACTTCTATATCAAAACAATTGTCACTGCTACCTTGTTCACCTTCGACGAACTAGCTTTGAAAAAACATTTTGAGTCAGTTCCTGCAATAATTTCAGAAATATGGGGTATAATGGGTGATTCCGGTAGGAAAATTCAAAAGAGTATTGAATGGGTTATAGAAAAGGTAACGTAATATAACATATTCATTAAAATATTAGGTTTAAAGACAATTGTCATTTTTTTTTACAATTTTTAGATCAAAACATATTATAAAAATATAACAGTATTCACAAGGCAGCTTCTAGATGGTGATCCCATTCAACATTTATCTG
Source organism: Cynegetis impunctata (assembly GCA_030704885.1). Classification (NCBI taxonomy): domain Eukaryota; kingdom Metazoa; phylum Arthropoda; class Insecta; order Coleoptera; family Coccinellidae; genus Cynegetis; species Cynegetis impunctata. The sequence goes on from JARQZK010002189.1 coordinate 453,855, forward strand.
ATTTGTTCTCTAATATCTTAGAGCAGTATGAAGATTTCACTAGGAGAATGCATGTGTTATTCATTCAATACATTGAGAAATTATGGCAGCATACAGCAGACTTGGTGGTAGATAATTGGTACAAAATGCTTTTGGCAGTGAAACCTACCTTCATGAAATTGGTAGCATACTCAGAGAGCATAGCATGGACAACCAGCAGAGAATTCTTAGGTATAATCAACCCTTTCATCGTAGTTCAATTCGAAAATATATTTTCCATTTAATGTCTGGATATTTGATGAAAATTTGACTATTCCTATATTGGTATTTTTGTTCAATAAAATACGAACTATAGGGGCGGGCCAATAGGGGTGGAACAATTCAGTGTTTTTATATAGATATATAGATCCTTGATAAGCTCCTGTGTAAATACCCTTTCGGGTGTAGAGCATGTCAATTTAAACAAGATTACAAAAACTAAAAATAAAATGATCATAACAGTAACAACACAAAGTTCATGTAGGTAATCAAAATTGTTCGTGAAATAATATGATGCGTGTTTCAGATTTTTTGTATATTCGGAAGGCAGAGATCATGGAATCGCCATATTTTGCTAAATTCACTAACTTTACAAGCGACGTTGACAAATTCTATAAGGATATAACCGGAAACAATACATTTTCGAGTGCTGTTAAATACACAAAAATCAGTTGGGGTTTCTTCCGTGAGAAATATATGGATAAATTGCCATTCGCTAAAGAATTAGAGGCTATAGCTGAAGGGATACTTGATGATTTGAATGAGCTCAGAAAGTTGCCAGCAGTGTCGTATGTTGAGGAAAGATTGACTGCAATGTACAACCGTTGGATGTGGTTTTATGAATACTTCGAAGTGGAATCAAGGATTCAAAAGTTTTTGGGATTATTACATAGAAAGGCCACAGATTATTCGCAAACAGCTTTACAGGCTGAAAATAGGTACATTATTTTTATTATGGGTAGCAATAGGTATCCATAATTTCGATATAAGTTGAATATATCATAAATTTTTCAGATATCGTGAGGCGAAGACTAAATTTATCTTTGATCCAAATGAAGGTCAAATGTTGTGGGAACAAAAAATGCCCATGTCCTGGCATGCCTTCAATCAAACTCCGAACTTCCATGTAAGTTAGAATTCGGCTGCTAGTCGTTAAATTTATTAGTTTATTCACACATAATGCTTAACTGCTTGTTTCAGGAAATTCCGGAAATAAAAGCATTATATGACATTCAAAATTTCTTTGTTGCTTCTCATACCAACTTTTGGAATTTCTACTATGATTACAAACCTTACACCGATCCTTCAGAGTGGTTTCCACCATTTAGAGGTAAGAGAAATTATAAATTGAAAAACTCAGGTTTACAAAAATTGATTTTGCTTTAGCTCAAGCACTTATAGTTGGCAAAAACCATTACGTAACGTTCGACAGGAGATACTATGAATTTTCAGGAGACTGCTCGTATTTGTTATCTACAGATATGAAAGATCACAATTTCACATTAGTAGTGTCGTATGGACATAACACTGATACACATGAGCTGTTGCTTATTGTAAACAAAACTATAGTGACTATAAACATTTTCACTGATGTAAGTAATTTTGATATAATTATTTGACAATAAAATGTCTTACTTGATAATTCGAAATGATTGAGTTAAATTTCCATTATGTTATCCCCCTCAAAGTTTAGAGGGGGGTTTCAAATATCACCAAGTTTTGTGATATTTGAAACAGAGATTATTGCAATGGGAGTTTTTTTTCAGCTAAATTAGTTTAAAAAAATTTCTATAATTGATTATAATTAATTTGCACTCAGCCACTTTTAGAAAAAGCTCTTCCCCGGATTTTTGTCCTCCAAAGAATAAAATGTTTATATGGTCATCTTTTTTTTCAGTTAGTCAGAGTTGGTGATTCTGTACATTCTCAACTGCCGATAGAGATTGGAGATACATTCATTCATAGAGACTTTGACATTGTTACTGTGGAAAGTGCTTCAGGTTTCATTTTGGAATGTAACACGAAATTCCACGTTTGTACATTTGAAGTATCTGGTGAGTGCTGCAAAGTTACGATTTTTGGAATGAAGTTCTTTATTGCACGGTACACTTCAGACACTGAGACGAATGGAAGCTAAGCCTAAAAATGATAAAACGTCATTTAAGCGTAACAAAGGCAATACTTTCAACGCGGGCGGCTTATTTAGTTTCAGAGACGGATAAATTCATTAAAATCTATGTAGTATTTCTTCTTTCTAGTATAGAAATAGTCCTGGGAATTTTATATTAAAGTTAGAATTAGTTATTCATCATAGATTATTTATTTATTTTATTTTTACAAATAATCCACTATGATATAATACCAATTAGAGCTCGAATGAATTATCAAAGGAAACAAATTTTGTAAAATATATATATATATATATATATATATATATATATATATATATATATATATATATATATATATATATATATATACATGGTGGCCTACCCCATTCGCCTCGGTGTTTCTATGAGAAATGAAAAGATTGGAGAAGAAAAATTTAGCACAGTCATATGTATGTCCATGAGGAGCATATTTCAAAATTATTTTGAAATGTACAGGGTGACGCAAAAAAAGGTACATACTTATCAAAGTTATATTTTTTCTTATGGAACACCCTATATATTTTTATATTTTTAGATACTACAGATCAAATGAAAGTAAGTTACTGTTATATTCCCTATACCTAAAACTGACCGTTTCTGAGTTATTTTGAGAAATTAAAAAATACAGTTCATAAATAAACAATTGTTTACACCCTGTAACATGTAACGAGCTGCTCGTAACTGAATTCACTGCTTAGCTGAAAGGTTAAAGTTAACTTCCACATAAAAGTTTTATTTCAATATTGTACAGAGTGGTGAAAAAAATTGCATCAAAGTTTGGGCACATTTTTTATGGAATAACTTCTTAAAGTTAAATGGAACATCCTGTATACGATGACATATTTTGACGCAGAATTAGATTCCCTTTAAAACTATATCAGGGTTCCCTATACCTATCTCTTATGATTTTTATGCAAAAGACGTTTTTATATTCTACTTATGAGTAATTTCTTTATCTTAAAAATGGAACATCCTGTATTGCAATGAAAAACTAAAAACATTTTTGAACTCATTTTATTGAAAAATTAACAATTATTCTCTTAAAAAATGCTCAAAGAGGTGCCTATTATTCTCGATGCATAAGCGAACTCTTTCTTGAAATGAGTGCTGAACCCTTAATAATATGCATATTTTGCGATATGGAATGAAACGCTCTTCTTATTCGAAAGGACCCCACACATTTAGTTAGAAAATATAACGACAGCTAAATCCGCTAATTTTTGGATATATTATAGACACTGGCTACCTACACAACACATCAATTTTAAATTATGTTCCCACGACTAGTTTAGGATATAGAGTGGTCCAAATATGTATGTCCAAAAAAATCATATTCACAATTTCAGAAAATGATGTTAACATACAAATTTTTACTGTAATATGATAACTTCACTAAAAAACCGTTCTTTGAAGGAAGCCATCCAAATAACTTGAAAATGAGCCCGGGATATACAGGCTGTTTACTCGATGAGTTTGTGTATGCGGCTTCAACTTCGACAGTTTTATGCAAAAAAACTCTTTTTCTAGCTTCATTGATAACAAACGATATCTAAAACAGTGAAACAAAATACAGCTTCCTACCATGTATAGTTTAGAAAAAAAAAGTGGTCCAAAAGTTAAAATCACAGAATTTTTTTTCTTTATTACTTGAAAACTTCTTATTTGTGAGGTACTTGAGAGTAAGTAAGTCGAACAGTCTATAAAAAGTATATATCATGTTGAAACTGACGTTTTTATACCGTATGTTCATTTTTACAGGCATACCTCGTAGATAAAAATGTATTAATTATTTTTCATCTTGAGGTGATCAAGATATTAATTTAGAAACTGATGAAGCTCATCTCGATATTAACCTTATTAGGTTGAGACTATTTTCGAGATATAAAAATGTTATAAAGTATCAGCTATGGATTCAAAATAATAAAGACCGAGAGTCGGTGTAGGGGTACAGTTGTACCTGTAAATCAGGTCCAAGAACACTCGGAACATGTGCTCATGTGGCAATGGTGTTGTGGTACCTTGGTTATTCTGTTATGCTCCCGCACGTGAAATATCCTTTTACTAAAATTATAGATTCGGTAAACAACGCGATTTCAATTGATATTCAAATGTGAAAATAATTATTCATTCAGGATACTAGACTTATGATCAAAGAACGTATTTCACTATACCTGTATCTTGAAAAGTGAGTCTATGGATCTGGAAGAAGCGATTCCAGACCACCCTGAACAATACAAACTGAATATAAGTACTATTCTTACTTGTCTCGTTGAAATCCAATCAGTCCCATTAGAATCATTAGATACACTCTCATTTTTCGACATTAGGAAACGAACATACGGTATATGAACTTTAGTTGTAACATGAATGTGGCCTGTTTTTTAACTATTCGATTTGGCAATGAACTCATTTATTTTTCCAGTACCTCACAAATAATCCCTGTACAAAATATAAAGAAGAAAAATTCGGTGATGTCAAATTAGACCATTATTCTTTCTAAATTGTACATGGTAGAGAGTTGTACTTTCCGTCTACTATTTCGGGTATCCTTTGTTATTATTAAGTAAGAAATAAAGCCTTTTGAAACATAATTGTCGAAGCTGGGACCGTGTACACAAACCCATCGCGTAAACAGCCTGTATATGTCGGACTCAATTTTGAGTTATATGAGTGACTATCATCAAGCTATAGCTTCCCTTTGAGGTTATCGCATTTCACAGAAAGTCTGTATGTTAACAGCATTTTCTAAAATTGTAAAGATGGTTTATCAAGACATTGACATTTGGACCACTCTATATCCCAAACCAGCCGTGGGAACAGAATTTAAAATTGATATGTTTCATAGCTGGCCAGTATCTATAATATATCCAAAAATTAGCGAATTTAGCTGTCGTCATTTTTTCTAACTAAATGTGCGGGGTCCTTTGAGTTTATATATGTGCCTGCATTTTGCTTGAGATACACCGTATTCGCGAAAATTTAATCTCGTTCTTTTAGCGAATCTACGTGTTCCTTAATAAACAAATTACAATACAGAATGTTCCATTTTAAGATGAATAAATTAGTCATAAGTATAGAATATAAAAACGTCTTTTGCATAAAAATCATAAGAGATAGGTATAGGGAACCCTGATATAGTTTTAAAGGGAATCTAATTCTGCGTCAAAATATGTCATCGTATACAGGATGTTCCATTTAACTTCAAGAAGTTATTCCATAAAAAATGTGCCTAAATTTTGATGCAATTTTTTTCACCACTCTGTCCAATATTGAAATAAAACTTTTATGTGGAAGTTAACTTTAACCTTTCAGCTAAGCAGTGAATTCAGTAACGAGCAGCTCGTTACATGTTACAGGGTGTAAACAATTGTTTAATTATGGTCTGTATTTTTTAATTTATCAAAATTACTCAGAAACGGTCAGTTTTAGGTATAGGGAATATAACAGTAACTTACCTTTATTTGGTCTATAGTATCTAAAAATATTAAAAAATATAGGGTGTTCCATAAGAAAAAATATATTTTTGATAAGTATGTACCTTCTTTTGCGTCACCCTGTATATTTCAAAATAATTTTGAAATATGCTCCTCATGGAAATACATATGACTGTGCTAAATTTTTCTTCTCCAATCTTTTCATTTCTCATAGAAACACCGAGGCGAATGGGGTGGGCCACCAGCTCCCTAGGAAATTTGTTTGATAATTTTTTAAATTATTGAAGAATTTTCCTGGTTCACTTTATGTAGTATATTAAATGGACCATGGTCGGTCAACTTGTATATTTTTCATGATTTGATTCTCAATATGAATAATTCTCATTTTTTTCATTTAATTACTCACAAACGTTAAGAATTTATTAGGTATTACTTGAATAAATAATACGAGTATATACCGAAAGGATCTTCTTTCCAAGAGAGCGTCTTTTTTATTATTTTGTGAGAGCATGTACTTTAATTTGGAAATTGAGTGGAAGTCCGTTTTATTCTAATTCACATTTGATCCCTCAGGTTGGTACTTCGGAAAGACAGCTGGCTTATTTGGAACTATCAATAATGAAGCGTCCGACGATTTCTTATCTTCGAACAAGAAAAAAATGAACGAAACGAACAGTGTAGATTTCGCCAGTAGCTGGGCATTAAATCGCGAATGTGCAAAGAAAATAAACACAGTCTCCTCGTCCGAGAAAAAGAAACCTAGCAATGAAGTAGCACAGCTCTGCGAAGATCTTTACGCGAACAAGGTATCACAATTTTCATCGTGCTTCGAAAGAATTGCCAAAGAACCTTTCATGAATATGTGCTTGACAAGTTCAACCCTGGATGAAGCTTGTAGTTCTGCTGTCGCCTATACAACAATGTGTTCCTACGAGAACACTCCTCTGAGGATACCAGATTCTTGCATCATGTAAGCGAATAGCACATTGTATGTAGATATATTCTCCCTATTTAATATATCAAAGTCAGAGCTGAATGAGTGGTTCTCTTTAATTAAATGATTTGAATAATGAAAATCTAAATTTTCATTATCAGAACTACGATTATATTTTGAAATTATAATTTGAAAATTTCAGAAAGTTCAAACCGAGGTAAAATTTGTTGGTTTTTATGAATTTTAGATTTATTATTCTTAATATGGTTTCCATTAATTAATAACTATAAGTTTTTATTCTAACAACTAAAATTCATAGAAATTATTAGCATGTATAGCTCATCTTATTCTGCCTAGTAAAGCCTCTCTATAAAGACGTTCGGAAGCGTCGTAAAACTGTAGGTCCCTTCTATTCGTGTATCACTGTATCACGCACAGCACGAATAGTTGTAGAGAGGTCGCCTACGCCCGAAACCGGGTATGTCACCGGAAGAAGCTTATCTATATTGAATTTTAGGTGTCTTATGCCAGACGGTTCCTCCATATACGAAGGAAAGTTTGCTCGATTTACTGAGCAAAATATTTCACAATCTGCAGATGTGGTGTTCCTTGTTGAAACTAAAGATTGTAATGCGAATATGAGCAAATCAAGATATATGGAACTTTTAGTCAATTCCCTAGATGAGGAACTGATAACTAGTGGCATCAAAAAAAATAGGTGAGTAAAAAATTATTCGTATTTACAGCAAGATATATCGTTGTGACGTGTCGCACGGAAGATCTGGGTTCGAATCCCTAGAAAGTGAATCCATGAATCTCAGAGGTTTTTATGATTTTCAATCATATTGCGTCATGTAGCTCGTGGAACAGATGCGGAGATTTTTTTTCAGGGTCTCAAGGTGGATATCTTGCATACCCCCAAGTATGAGCAGAGCTCTCGTCGACTAAAAACCAACTCGATCATGACTTCTTTCTGACTTGCATCAGTACCAGAGTCATTGCACCGCAGCCTTCATTGACTTAATATGCACAATGGGTTCTATGATATCTTTTTCGATTCGGGGCATCGCATTCACATAATGATGTGTTGAACTGTTTCTAGTCCCTGATTTTATATTCTGCAATTCAGGTTTCCCGCATACAAGCCCATTTTGTTTAGATGTGGTTTGACGGCCATGTGACCCGTCAGAATTCCTATAGTACTCCTCATTTGTATCCTGCTGAGGCTAAGCAGCCTGATTGTGAGTTTTTTGTCAGGTCTTCCAATGAAAAGCTTGCTATGTCAGATACCCTGTCTTCCTAACCAGTAGTCTGTGTGATGTGGGGATAATAATCCATCAACCAATTTCAGACAAAACAAATGTTTTTGAAGAAGAGCATCCCCCTCTCAAATTTGTACTTTTTGCACAATCGATTTGCATAAATAATTTTGCGAAGTTTGAATTTCAGTGAATGGCAAAAGTTACTTCACATCACACATATTTATATTTTAGACGTAAAACATAGAGATAAATAGATTCTTTATTTTAGGTATGCGGTTGTACTGTTTGGCGGCGATGGCGTTTACAACGAACCGAGAGTTCGTTCGATAAATGGAGAAATATTCACAAATTCATCAACTGTAATGAAAACCCTAGAAAGTATTCCGATTGGTAAGTGAATAATAGAGTACACAAATTCGTTTAAAATGAACACGCAGAAGGTTAATAGAGAAAATTACAAAATACATCAGTGTACTGAACAAGCAATGGCGCCTGCAAGGAGGCGCAGTGTCCCCCCTGCAAATTTGAAAAGTGGATCAATATGAAAATCAAACTGAAAAAAAAACATTTTATAAAAGAACATTTTGTTATTCGTAATTCACACAGCTGTACTTGTTAGTTTTATCTTTTCCATTTAGCTTGAATATTTGACAGTGAACTGTTCTATTATTAAAATGCTGTTTTTTCTTTGTTTGAAAATGAGTTATCTGAAAATGAAACAAAAGTTTCTAATTTTATTTTCTATCTTCAACTGAATAACGTTATCGACAAATATCTAATGAACTTTGAATGAAAATTTTTATAAATTAAATTAAAATTAACAAATCTGTTGGTAAATGTGCTCAGATAAAATAGATCCTCAGATTTTAACAAAATCCAGGAGAGTCGCTCGGATTTCCCTTTCTTTTAGTGAGGTATTCCACACCCCCTCAACCTCTCTGGTTTCTCTCCCCTTTTCAAAAAACTCTATCGGGTGCCATGACGTTTTACCCTTGGTGCTTAAAATTTTGAATATTGCACATCCAAAAGGTTTTAAATTTTTTTCAGGAAATGGAAGTTCCGATATTTTCACTGCTCTTATATATGCAACCAGACTGAACTTCCGTCCAGCGGTATCAAAAAGTTTTATCCTATTAGCTTGTTCCGAATGTCATGAGAGCAGCATGAAAGTGAGTATCACTTACAAACTTTAACATTCACAGAAGTTTTTCATATTGCTTCTCGATTAGTTTAGCGAATCCAACGGTCAATTTTCATTGTTGAGAAATGAGAAGTTAAAATCAGTATCATAGCTAGGTAATTTAATAATTTAGAGATAAACCTATTCAAAATATTCCAATATTCTTCATCTAAAAAGCTATAACATTCATGGAAATTAGAAAATATACATGTAATTCGATTACATTTATGAGTATTGAAAACATATTATTTTCCTCGAATTATCGCGTTAAGATAATGACGAGAATCATATTCGCTTAAGAGTAATTGAATATTGTATGTACTCAGGGCCGGCCTAAGGCGAAAATTGCAAGTGTGCTAGACTCAAATTTTATGCCCCTGTCGAGGGGTCTGGGGAGGTATGGAATTTTTTGAAATTTAAGGTCCAAAAACAGAGTTTTTGTGCTTTTTTGCACCTAGTAGAACGTAAATTTATGTATGACAATTTGATTCATTATTGATTGACTTGATATGTTCAGTACTCTTCCTTGTACTATAACCACTATTATGTCAAATAAACTAATGAAAGCTTAACTCTTCATCGTTCTTGTGAACATAAGAGAGTTGTTCTTTACAGTTTACTTAGAATAATTATTTTCCCAGCAGTAAGTTTGTGGATTTTTCCATATTGAATTTTCAGCTAACCGAAAACTTAGGGTTTTTGAAGTCCAATGCTATTCCAACGAAAAATCTTCCACTTTTATCGGAATCTGAACCTTAGCCATTATCCCGAGATTCTAGATAATTGTATTTTCTTTCATGTAACAACCAGAGATACTATTATAATAATATTGATAAATAATGTTTATTTGCACAACCAAAATAACAGTTCATCATAACATCAAGAATATGAAATAAAACTTGACTCTATAGCTAGGTAAAAACTAAAATATTCAATTATATAACCAGGAAAAATAGAGATTCTATAAAAAAAACAGACTCTCAAAAGTCCACCGTACTTTTAGGAGAGCTGTTATACGTCAGTAAAATTCAAAAAATATAATAACTCATTACGTTCAAATCATTCAAGCAGAGTATTCATGTTAATTCTTCTTTTATTTCATGTTGTTTCTTTCAGTTTTGCTGGTAAGTACTTAGTTTTGTCCATTATACTCAAAACCTCTTCAGTTGGTTATGAAAGTAGACATGTCAGAGATGTTTTCTTGAAACTTTTGAAAAAATTTTTTAATTTTTAAATAAATAGGTGTTTTATTATTTTGCCTTTTCATGATGTATACATAGTTCCTCTAACCAATTAATTTATTCGTCCTCTCCTTTATTTTATTATTGATTTTCATGTTCAATGATGAAAACTCAGTGTAAATTTCAACTTGATGTTGGTAGGTTATCTACTGTTTAACAGAGATAATATTGTCCGCAAAAGAAACACAATGAGCCACTGGAAAATACGAAGTCCAAAAAAACACAAATTACGAAGCTAAACGTTCGAAAACTCAAAATGAAATGAACGTAAATACCATTACAAACAATGTAAACAATCCGTTAATGGCCCATGCTTTAGTACCGATATTAGCCGTTCCGGCGCTACGATCTTAATTTCAAACGCCAATTGGCTAGAACATCAAAGCCTGGGGAGGAAGGCAGGAAAATAAGTCACAACACTTTCCGCGTCCCGCCACGAGACGACTGTTCTACTGACCTTGGACCTTGGTTAAGGGCATCAGACTGTATTTCAGAACTCATTGGGGTAGCCGGGTAGATCTTCGGTTTCACATTGAATTTTAACTGTAATAGTTTTAAGACACAATTCCTCCTATAGTCGGCGGCAAATCATTGGAACCTTGGGATTTTTAGTTTTGTGAATTAATTTTTCAATCCACAAAGTGGCAACGACACTGGGCGAGGGGTGTAGAGGGGAGTGTACAGCTGTTTAGTGTCCAAGCTTCCAATGATATGCCGGCGAGTATAGTTCAAATATTTCTGCCCAATATTTAAATCAGTTTCTAAAAATTTTCCAAATTTATTTTTTTTTTCACAAAAATTGGTCAATTTAATGCCCCTCCAGAAGGCTTGAGTGTGCGGCTGCATACTTCGCACACCCCTTAGGCCGGCCTTGTATGTACTACTATGAATACTGCATAGTACCTACATGCATACAACGCCTATAACTGTACATATGTAAGTACTAGAATGTTATAAGGAAACAACAGAGAAACAAGGGAAAATACATCTAGAGAATATAATATATATTAAAGTGAATATAGTAGAAAAGTGAATTATAGTACGTGGTTATAGTTGACTTAGTTTTATATATGCTTTATTAATTCAATTTTTTTAGTATGATTATCCAATTCTACATCAGTTACTATCTGAGAACTCTATTTCATTACATATACTGATGAATGAAGACTTCCATCTTTATAAAACCAGAGAGAATAAAATTCCTTTCGGTATGTTATTTCTTTTAACCACAGTGATAGTTTATTCAATATTTTGATATTCAAGGCATCGACAACAAAAGAGCGTACACAAAAAAAGACTTCAAGATATTGAGAGGAGATGAGAGTCTGCGCAGTCACATGAAACTACCTAAAACAACGATGGGGTTGTGCATGCCTTTAGCTCTCGAAACGAACGGTGAGTTAAAATAATTTTTCAGTTAATATTTAACAAAACTTGAACTGATTTAGCCGTTACTACATGATAGTAGATTATAATGAAAACACTGAGATATTTACTATCACTATACGGCTAATAAAAATGGTTTCAACGAATATTATATATGATAAAAGAACAGGGGGTGTAACATTTGGGGTCAGATCCAGGCTTTAAACTATAAAATATATGTTTAAAGCCTGGATCTGACCCCAACTGTTACTATTAAATATATGTTAGACACCTATTTTTGTTTTAACAAGACCAATGTTCTTCGTATCGAATTCTGAATGATCGACCAGTCTGGCCTATGTATGCGTGGTATCAACGAAGTGTATCAGATACAAAAGCAGAGGGTATAACATGTGGGGTCAAATTCTGGCTTAAAACCATTAAATATATGTCAGACATTTATTTGTGTTATAACAAGACAAATGTTCTTTGTATCGAATTCTGAATTATTGACCAGACTGACCTATGTATGCATGGTTTCAACGAACATTATCAAATAAAGCAGGAGGTATAACAGGAGGGGTCAGATGCAGGCTTAAAACTATTAAATATATGTTAGACATTTATTTTTGTTATAACAAGACTAATGTTCTTTGTATCGAATTTTGAATGATCAACCAGACTTACCTATGCACGCATGGTCTCAACGAAGATTATCAGATACAACAGCAAGCAGGAGCTATAACAGGAGGGGTCGGATGCAGGCTTAAAACTATTAAATATATGTTAGACAATTATTTTTGTTCTAACAAGACTAATGTTCTTTGAATCGAATTTTGAATGATAGACCAGTCTGACCTATTAATGCAGCGATACTCAAACTGCGACCCGCCAGGCTTTTGAAAGTGGCCCACCCGTTTTAACTCCAAATTCTATTAACTATTTAAATTTCCGAGGAAATAATAGTTTATAATTATTTCCGCTATTTGGTCTTCGTTGCATGGACTAAATGATCTAACACAGCGATACTCAAACTGCGGCCCGCCAGGATTTTGAAAGTGCCCCACTCGTTTTAACTCCAAATTCTATTAACCTATAAACTATTCAAAATTCCGAGGAAATAAAAGGCGCAGTTTTTTTTTTAGGCCAAGGAATAATGCTGTTTTTACAGCAAAATGATAAAAATGATCCTGAACTGCGAAATAACAACACCCCCATTTGTTAGCTTTTCTATGCGACATAACTGAGAAACTCACAGCCTTCATCGAAGCTTGCAAGGTGAAAACAAAATAATTTCACAAATGGCAAATACAATATTTTCATAGAAAAACTAAGTATTTATTACGAAGAAATTCAAAACAATACTTCAAAATTTTCGAACACTTACAAGTGTTACACAGGACTCTTGATATTTTCGAAGAAAACTGTTAGATAATTTCAAATTATATATCTGCACTATCAGACGAATTTAAAGGGAGATTTAAGAAAAATTAAAAACTTGCTACCGCTTGTATAAAGCTAGAGCCGATAAGTATTTCACAATTGGCTTCAGTTTTGGATTGTAATTATGCAGACTTGTTTGACGAGTTCATTGAAATGAAGAATGATACAAAGTTATTTTTAAAGAGACGAGAGAGAAGATGGAGTTAGGTACGCTGAATTTTGGACAATAGTGCCCGAACAATTTAAGACTGCGAAAAAATGTGATCCAATTCTGCTTACGTTGTTTTGCATCGACATATCTTTGTGAATCATCTTATTCCAAAATGAAATATGCAAAGAACGTATATAGAAACCGACTACGGATTCTCATTTCGATGACATTAAAATGTTCCCAATATAATAAATAAACAATTAAACGTAATAGGTTTTTCACCAACACCTAAATAACAGATGTGATATATGTAGGTAGCGTCCCGCACGACACAACTAAAATCTGAAAGTGGCCCAAGAAAAAAAAAGTTTGAGTATGGCTGTACCTATTAATTATTATTAACTATTAATGCATAGTCTCAACGAACATTATCAGATACAAGTGTAGAGGATACCTATAAAAGGTGAGCTCAGATCCAGGCTAGAAATTATTGAATATATATTAAGACATTTATTGTTGTTTTCACAGGACCAATGTTCTTTGTATCAAATTCTGAATGATCAACCAGTCTAACCTATGTATGCATGTTAATGCAAAAGCCGATACACCAAGTTTAGAAGAATCAAGAGTTTACAACTTGAGCTTTCCGGTCTGTACATAGATCAGACTAGTCGAAAATTCAGAGTTCGATACAAAGAACATTGGTCTTCCTATAACAATAATAAAATCGAAACTATTCTCGCCAAACATTGTCTTGAACAGAATCATAATTTCCTGTCAATAGATAATTCGGAGAAGTAGGTCATTAGATTATTTAGAATCATTGGAAATGTTCAAAGCCTACCACAGTAAGGATATTAACACCTTAAATGACTAGATTGATCCATAATTTTTGATCTTTTCAAATGAGCAATTAATATCATTTAACGTAAATTGATTCACAGTCTAATTAATGATAGTCTGAACTCCTAGTAAATACCTACCTACTATTGCCACTTATTCAGGACAATCCCAAAATGTAACAACCGTTACAATTCTAAAAAGATCTGGACCTGGATCTGACCCCAACTGTTATACCTGATTTTGTACCCGATAATGTATGTTGAAACCATTTTGTAACTAGCAGTACATTAATAAACGATTAATACAAGTTTGAAACTGCAGTAACTTAACAGTAATTGTCAATGTTTCGGTTTGATAGTAAATATACTCAGTGTTTTAGTTATTAAACAGTGTTCTCCCTCCACTTTATTAATATTAATTGCAGGGACGTTATTCGTATCAAGGTACCTAAGAGATGGAAAAGAAGAGACTGCGAAAAAATTCATATCAGTTTTCACGAAACGTGTTGCATCGAGTTCGAAGCCAGTGCAGTGTATGGACTGTGAATGTACTGCACCCAACAGTGGAGTGTCTTATATGCAGTGCTACTCTTGCAATTATCCTTCCAAAGCTTCCCTCGACTATGTAAGTGTATAACGACTTCATATCACAATTTTTGAATAAATTATAAATTTATTAGTAAAGTCTTTAATAATGCATGATAGCTGGTCCAGGTAATTTCAAAAAGGGTCTATAGACTTATATTCTTAAATGTGAATTCATTAACTTGAAAGTCCTGGAATTCCGTTATTCATCTCGCAGCACCACTATTTTAATTAGACAGGTGTTTATAAGAACCTATTTTTTCCTTACAGGGTTATGACGAAGACGAATTACTCATGAGTTTGCAACCAGGAGAAAGTATGTTCTGAGGCCCTATAATTAATTTATTTTGAAGAATTTTTTGTAATTTACCATCATTGTACATAAAATAAAAGATATGTTGAGTATGACGATTTTTCCTGATTTTGGATATTTCTACAAAATATTAATTTTGTTTATTCTTGAAAGTAGTGTGACTTGACAAGGATTTCATGTATTAATAAATAGTTTGTACGTGCCATACATAAATTAATTGGTAGAGTGTATTCTTTTAAAGAGTTCAATTTTAGTATTGCATGAATAAACTGCATCCATATTATTTTTCATAAATTTTCTCTTTAACTTTTCTGTAAGGATTACTTCACACAAAATAAATACAAATATATATATATATATATATATATATATATATATATATATATATATATATATATATATATATATATATATATATTTATATATATATATATATATAAATTGTTTCCACTTTCGAGTGTCTACCTTGAGACCTACAACTCCTATTTACAATATTCACAAAAACTCTTCTCAGCCAATTAATCAATTCATCTATTCATCAAATTTTCTTTTCTTTCACAAAATAGGAACCTACCTACCAGTGGCGGCTCGTGAGGTTTTGGTTTGAGGAGGCTACAAGAGGTGTTAAAAAATACACCATAGGCGAAAATTTTCAGGATTTCAAGGTCAACCGCCTTATAATTTAAAATCAAAGTAAAACAAGCACCCTAAGCTATTAATTTGTTTGGAAAAAAATTGTTTTCACTTTCGAGTGTATACCTTGAGACCTACAACTCCTATTTATAATATTCACAAAAACTCTTCTCAGCCAATTAATCAATTCATCTATTCATCATATTTTTTTTTCTATCACAAAATAGGTAGGTACCTACCTACCTACTTAACGAATTTGTTACTTATTCGAGGAATTAATCAATTGTTGCCCAGCAAGAATCAACGGGGAGGTGAGAGTTTTTTCTTGCCAAAAATAAAATAGGACCCTCCCAAAAATAGATTAAAATAAAATTCTTGTCATAAAAGAAAAACAAAATAAAAATGAAATAAAAAAATAAAATATACATTTAGACCTAAAAAAAAAATTTTAATAAATTCTTTGGCATAGACATCTATTTTTTATAATTCCTGCATAGATGCCAATGCCAAGACAGAAGCCTTAAATAAAAAATAATGTTTGCATAAAATCAAACAAAAAATAAATTCTTTTAAGATTTTTACAAGGAACAACGAATTATTTGGTATAATACTAAGTAATAAAGTATCTAGTACCACAAACAAAACCTGTGAAAAATAAAATGTGCAAAATATGTGTGGGACAGCAAATAAAAAGTTATATATTTTTGAAGATTAGCGGGATTCTGCGATCTTTAACGTTAGCAAAATGATCTATAATATCCTCATAAAATTTTTTGTCTTTCGCCATAAGTTTTACCAATTCCTTTTCAATAGACAACAAACTAATATTTTTCAAACGATCCTGGCTCATTGAATTTCGTAAATAAGTTTTAATTCTCTTAAGAGTGGAAAACGAGCGCTCTACGGAAGCCGATGTCACCGGGATAGAAACAATTAGACATAAGAGTTTATAAACTTGGGGTAAATCTTGATTCAAATCATTATCAAAAAGGTATTTAAGTCATGACATGATTTTCATTTTGCCCCAAAATTTCATTGTCATTATAAACAACACACAGTTCACTCTTTAGGGCCACCTTATCAAAAAAAGTGTATTTTTGACATAAATTTTCCAAAAGGTTATCTGGAAAATTAGCCGAAAATCCGGTAAACAAATTTTTATTGAGTAATTCGAAGAAATGCAGTTCTTTCAAATCAGAGAACCTTATTTCTATTTGACCCCTAATAGTATCCAAAATTTCATAAAATATTTGCTTATAGTGAAGCTCCATATCTGCGAAACTGAATTTCTTTCGTTTTGGGCTAAATTGGGTCGTATC
This sequence comes from Cynegetis impunctata, assembly GCA_030704885.1. NCBI lineage: Eukaryota > Metazoa > Arthropoda > Insecta > Coleoptera > Coccinellidae > Cynegetis > Cynegetis impunctata. Next base: position 470,725 of record JARQZK010002189.1, read on the forward strand.
ATCAGTCGTTTGAAATACAGAAAATAGTTTTTTGAAATAAACTTCTGCACGAAATTCTGAAATTTTCTCCAAAAGAAACTTGAGCCGATTTCGTGAGTAAATCACATCTGAAAACTTGTGCTGTAAGATTTGAAAAACTATTTCTGTTTGTTCAAAAATTAATCTAAAGATGTTTAAAAAATATATAAATTCCTTATCTTGTAAGTAAGATATTAATCCGCGTGCGGTATTTAAAGTTACTTTATCGGTGAAAAATTCCTCACTTTCAACTATAGAATTAAGAGCCTCTAAAATTTTATCCTTATTATTGTGTATAGTAAAGATAGCTCTTGAAGTAAAATTCCACCTAGTTGGTGCGTTACTTGGAATTCTGTTACCTACTATTGCATCTAGAAATTTTGTGCGCGTTGTTAATTTTGAAAAAAAAGTTGAAAATGCAGATAAATTTGAAAAAAAAATTCTAACTTGCCTAATAGAACTACAAGCGTTACTTAAAACCAAATTCAGGTTATGTGCATAACAATGTGTAAAAATAGCTTGAGGAGCAACAGATTTAATTTTTGTTTGTAGACCGTTTAAATGGCCAGCCATAACCGCTGCGCCGTCATAGGTTTGTGCTATAAGTTTAGATTGAAAATTAAACTTCGAAAATTTCTCATTTAAAAAATCGAATAAATCGTTGGCAGACCTTCCAGAACTGACATCATGAAAACCTGAAAATCTCTCAAATAATGTTCCATCTTTTACGAACCTGCATATTATCGACAACTGCGATTTACAGCTAATGTCAGTTGTCTCATCTACTTGCCAGGAAAAAAAATTAACATTTTTAAGTTCATTTTCGATAAAAGTTTCCAAAACATAGGAAGCAGAGTTTATAATTTCGTTTTGGGTTGTTTTTGAGGTTCCGGAGAAAACTGTAGCGTTGTTAATGAAATTATACAGCTTTTCGTCATATTTGCAAAATAGATCAAGGAGTTCCTTAAAATTTTCCTTATTGCTAGATTCGTCTGTTTCATCTTGTCCCCTAATCGCTATATCTTGGCGACATAAAAATAATATAATGTCAACCAGTTTCTCCAATATTTCTCTGTTTTCCTTAACTTTTTCGTTGTATTTTTCTAACTCTTGAGCACGTGCTGTATCAATAACATTAATAATGTTTTTTTTTCCAAACATTTTAAATTTGATCCGCGACACGACATGTTCCTGGGATTTTTCGTGCCTTTCCAAAGAACGTGATAAATTTTTTAAATCGTCAAATCCTAAGCGGCCCCAAACAGAGACATTTTCACTAGTAAAAAGTAAACACTGCCAACAAAATAATTTATTTTTTACCTGTGATCCGGTTAGGCAAGGATTCCTCTCGTAATTCTTTGTATTGAAACCGCGGTTTTGTTTACTGTTACGTTGCACCAAATTCTTCAATTCAGGGGTAGGTCTCACTGATTTTATCAAAACTTTATCCTCATAACTTAGAGCACTAAAGTTATGGGATAACAAATATTCCACTAAGTCACCATTGAAATTTTTGAAATTAACTTCAGATTCAGTAATGAAACTCATGTTTACACAATACGCGAACGCTTTCTGGCGGCCATTACCGAATTACGAATTACGACACATTACGATTTCCAACGAAATTGACTCGATCTCACGCGAATTTTATAGTTGTGATTGGTCGAAACTGGGTTCCATCCGTGTTGCCATTTACATGTGTTTTGCTTTATTACTGCAATAAAGTATTCTGTTTTTGAGTGGTGTGAGTTTGCTTTTGTGTGGCAGGCATAATGAACGTTGAGAATATACCTTTCGTCCTTTCTAAGCTTACCGCAGCGTTGCCACAAATCTTGAAATGAATGAAATGCAGTAAATGTAAATACCTTCTATCTTAATTAATAAATTATATTATATAATGTAGGTTGAAAGGAAGGTAGGTGCATAAAATAATATGATTTTGATTAATATGAATATGCTGAATGCTGACTATTCAATATAATATATATATTAGTGATACACGGAATATTTTTGAGGAGGCTTAGCCTCCTTAGCCTCCTTTGACTAGCCGCCCCTGCTACCTACCTACTTAACGAATTTGTTACCTATTCGAGGAATTAATCAATTGTTGCCCAGCAAGTATCAATAACATTAATTATGTTTTGTTTTCCAAATCGTCAAATCCTAAGCGGCCCCAAACACAGACATTTTTCCTAGTAAAAAGTAAACACTGCCAACAAAATAATTTATTTTTTACCTGCGATCCGGTTAGCCAAGGATGTCTGTCATAATTTCTGATATCAAAACCGCGATTCTGTTGTTTGTTACGCTGCACCAAATTGTTTAATTCCGGGGTAGGTCGCAATGTTTTTATTAAAATTTTATCGTCATAACATAGTGCACTAAATTTATGGGATAACAAATATTCCACTAAGTCACCATTGAAATTAACTTCGGCATAATGAACGTTGAAAATATACCTTCTTAAGCCTCTGCAGCGTTGCCACTGTTGATATTAAATCTTGAAATGAATGAAATGCAGTAAGCAGTAAATGTATATACCTTCTATCGTAATTAATAAATTATATTATATAATGTAAATTGAAAGGAAGGTAGGTGCATAAAATAATATGATTTTGATTAATATGAATATGCTGACTATTTAATATAGTATAGTAGTGATACACAGAATATTGAGGAGGCGGCTTAGCCTCCATAGCCGCCCCTGAATATATATATATATATATATATATATATATATATATATATATATATATATATATATATATATATATATATATATATATATATATATATATATATATATATATATATATATATATATATATATATATATATATATATATATATATATATATATATATATATATATATATATATTTATATATATTTTCTATAATATTGGATAGACAATAAATCCACAAATATTTTATATTTGGAGTATAAAATTCAAATCAACGAAATATGTTCTCAAAATTTCAGTGTTAGAAATCTTAGAGATATATTTGTATGCCATAAAAATACTTTTTTTTTTGATTTCGTTATCCCTGCCGAATACAGCAGTTGAGAACTGCTTCATGTTTTATAGAGAATTGTAAATGAAACCGTGTACTATGAAGAAGTAGAGAACGCTGGTAAAAAAAACACTAATATCAACATAGCAACATGGAATAACCGATTATACCATAACTCTTAATTGCGACCATCATCAAAGCATAGACCAAATTAAATAGGATATCGAATTTAGTCGACCTCTGTTATATTCTAGAGGTGCGCCAGGTTGTACCACAACAGAAAAAGAACATTTATGGAAATACAATTCCTCCTCTTTTTCTAGGTTGTTCAGATGCACACGTTTTTCTTTTTCGTAGTGTTCATCAACATGAAGGAAAATGTTGTTTCAAAAGGAAGTCGTCTCACAGGAACAATATGTACTAAATTTTAACACTGTCAGTTATAAAATTCTATATAAGCCTTTATTCTCTGACTGTAATCGAATATTCGTAGTCGTTTGACAATTGGTTCAGGTTCAGAGACTTCCCTTTTTGTCACGTCATTAGACTACATACATACCAATGCAAGTGAAAGAGTTGATAAGAATTTAAACAGTTTTATTATATATATATCTGAGATGACATTCAACAGCAAAAGAATTTTATTCAAGAATATTGCAAAAAATCTGAAAACTATAAAACAATGCCATTTAATATCATATACACAAAATACCTTTGCAACACACCAGGTTGAACATTTTGAGAGTTAAAAAACATGGAGGGAGTATAAACAAGAAATGATCGGAACAAGAAATTTAAGACCTCACAAGCCTTGAATTGAACAACTTGTTCCTTACTTCTGTCACTAGGTATTCTAAACATTCACAAAATCATGGCACCACTTTTCAATAAACATTAACTTCTGAAACACACTACTTACAAAATTGCTCAAATAGGTCAATCATTCGTCAATGGTCTGTAACAATTTGACCAATGAAAATTTTAGCAATTTTTTCTATATCAGAATCATAGAACAAGATGTAATCAATATGAATATACTTAGTTCAATTTCAAGCCAACTTCATAGCTAAAAAAATATATCACTGGTCTTTGAAATCCGATCATTGAATACTCCCACCACTGTTAACTAACAACTGTTTGACATGTATCATCAAAATATTTTGGACTCTAGAAAATCCGATACAATATCCATTAATAGCAGTAAAAAATTAATTAAGAACAAAAACATTCTAGATAATCAGTGAATACATACAATATTCAATATGTATTTCATTGGGTTAAAATAAATGCTTTTAAATAAAAACAAGAAAATCCAGTAAAAACTAAATTAACATCCTGAAAAAATGATAGTTTAAAAATGAATATATATTTCATCCGCAACTTTTGCAATTCCACAATGCGAATCGAATAAATCTTACTTAAATTTTTGTGCATGCATTTATTTACGGTTTTAATAAATAAATCAAAGAATGCGAATAAAAGAAGAGGGAATGAACGCTGAACATTGATTAACTGTATTAACTGTGATTGTTGTAACCGCTTTGCAAAATATCATTTATGTGTCCGATTCTATTATTCAGTGTATCTACAATTTTCCTTGAAGGACATTTTATGCTTCCACTTTTACTTAATACCTTATGGACTCAAAAAAGATGAAAATTCTTAGCAGCGTTTAATTACATCACGTTTTACAGGAATGGACAGACAGTTTATAGCTGCAATAATAAAATTTCAAAAAAACAAACCTTCGAGTCAATATTGAATTCAATTTCGGTGAATTTGAAATCATATACTTCGGAATGCTTCCTCCTAATTTTCTACTCTCAAATGTTGGAGTTTCAATCAACAACAAAGTAGTGCATATATAATTTAAGATCTGAATTATTTTCAAGTGCAATTCAACAAATGAACAATGAGGGCATTTCGAATTGAATTCATTTACCAAAATTCAATTAAAAAAGTACTAAGAAAGTGAAGTCACAAATATGAAATATTTTAAATGGAAATATGCAAAATTTAAAATGAGGTCTAGTGTAGACATAATCAAATGAAACTCAATATTATTGTGTACAACACTTTTTAAATATAGATATTCATTGTGGAACTGAGTTATTATCAAAAGATTTAGCAATTGAAAAACACTTATTTATTTAAAATAACATTTTTTCGAATGCTGTGCATTTGTACTTTCAAGGTTTACAAATATACATTTGTTAAAATCTTATTAAAATAATAAATAATTTCGTATCGTACGGTACTCAATTTTGTGCGCATTAGTTGAGAAAATTACACGTCAGGGAATTCTGAGTAGATACCTTACTTAAATCTTCTAAAACAGCTTTAATATCAATAGGAAGATATTATTAAAACAAAAATTTTAAATGTAAAACGGACCATATAACGCATACAAGAGCTAATTTTCAGTTCTCAACACAGTATATTGATACTGTATATAGAACATAACAAAAACGTTGTGCATTATAAAGAATCATTCAGAATAAAGAGATGAATTCAATACTACTAGACAGTAGTTAAAAACGCAATTACGTTTCATAATGCAAGTGTCACTGAATAGCTGTTTTAAATAACACAAAATATTTCAATGCATATAAATAACCAACCAATTCAGAGAGAAAATAAAACAATTTTTCTAATCGATAAAACATTTCAATATTCCATTACATATCATTTTGGAATCAGAAATAGCCAATAAGACAAACTCAGCACTTCAATCAACAAAATGGTCATAAAGTAATTGAAGAGTAATGGAGCGCATTCATCAACATAACAAAGAGTGTTTACCTACAAACTGAAACTGAGTCTCAATTTGTAAATTGAATAGTAAAGATGAAAGTTGATTTCAAAATATCCTACATTTGAGAAATTCCTACACTTTACGGGAAGTAGGAAACAAAATGAATACAATATATTCGAAAAATTAATACATGAACTACCCTAAATTATGAAAGAACATTTGAATTATAAACTTTGTAACAAACTACGTAGTTATAATACACTGATGAAAATGAACTAGGTTCACTAGAGTAAAATAAAAATTTGAATGTGATAAATATCAGAGAATTGTATCTAACATATAGAAAGAAATTTTAATATTGTAGATGAAATCCGAAAACCATTTTCAAAAAATAAAAACTGTGCTGCCTGTATCAACTATAACAAATTTAAACTATTCTCAAATATAGTAAGGTTAGAAATTACACCTCTACATTGAATATAAATTTCTGTAAAAGTTTGAAAGATCCTCTAGCCTAGCCAATGGATAATAATAAATAATTCATCTTTAGTCTTCAACATCGTCAAATAGTACTTATTTGAGCTTTTTTAGTTTCATAAATAATATATTTTCAATAATGAAATAATAACGCAAAATGGCATAGAACTAAACATAAACACTGTCAGCATTTAAATTAATCAAATATATTGTATTCGAATATATTACACCCAGTGACTAGTGAAACATTAGATATAGTTATAAATAAAACCAGAATAACTTGAAATAAAGAGTTCACAAAAAGTTTGAAACAAGAAGTCATACTAAATTGATTGAAACATATCCAACCATTCAATGCTAAGAGATATGAGGAATGATTGGAAATTTTGATCAATGGGTTAAGTGAATAGATGAAACCGATTGACTTAATAAAATTCGGTAGACCACAACCCGAATACTGTGCCACTTGTACATATTACAGAAATTATACTTTGTGAAAAACATTTGAGAATTGAATATTTATGGTACTGTCAGTTATCTGCGAAATTAATCCAATGTAGTGTAATATAGGCTGGATGATTAATTTGTGGATTTAACTAATGCTTCATAATTCCATACAGATGAAAGCTAATGTAAATCAAGTAATAAACATTTGAAAAAATACATTATCTGTGTTGAACTGATACCAGCGCCTTCGATACTATGAATAAAGAAAAGATGCAGATTTATTAACACATTACCAACTTTCGAACATGGAAAAATTTGACAAAAACTAATGTTACTGTTTTCGTGTTCCTAGTGGAATTTATCATCGAAAGAAATAGGATGTTTCTCAAAACTTTTCCAACATAGTGTGATATAAAGATTAAATTTCAAGCAAATAAACTTATACTAAGTTTTCAATTTTTTTTTTATACATTATACACTAACCTATCGAACTGAAAACATGTCAAAATCTGTTTGTTCTCAGCACACTAGAAATAAAAATTTTGACTTCATTTGAAATCGAAATATATAGCTGAAATGTCTGGATTATTGAAAAATGCCCACTGTATGTAATGATACTTATTGAATATATATATATATATATATATATATATATATATATATATATATATATATATATATATATATATATATATATATATATATATATATATATATATATATATGAAATATTTAATGGTAGCTTTAGATAAAATACACTTAATTCAGAGCTGCAATTTTTGAGAAGGATCATCATACTATTGAATTTCATTCACTGTATACAACCAACTTAATATTATTTGTTAGTCAAATTATCCAATTTGTCATATCTGTCAAAAACTCTAAAGTAACAAAATTAAATCCGAGTTTCATAGATGATATAAGCTCAACCAATAGCTTGACTAAACTTTACTCCTATTTGCTCAATGTATGTATACTACTCAAATATGGTTTCTTTGGTTTTTATTCCTCATTACTGCAATATATGAGTAGTTACATATGAATGTTCAAATAGATTATAGTAACTAAATATGACCGAAAGGAAACTTGCATAAAATGAAGAAACTTGGTGTATTATAGATATAATTTATGTTGTATTCTACAACAAAAGAGTAGATAATACTTGCCAACGTTATCTAGAATGCTTTTATCGATCAAAGAAAAGTACTCATCAAGTTCCCATAATTTTGCATAACAAAATATCTATTCAGATCTCTAGAAGATAGTTCGCCGCTCTAAATGGTTACCAAAAGAGCGAGAAAGTGTTTTGTAATTGCCAGCTTCATGGAAGTGGCAAAAAAGGCATCAAGCCCATGGTAACTGCTTTTTGCCCAATTTACACTGAAACTCCATCTTTCTTTAGTACACTATCACAGTCATTTTGTCCTGGTGTTTAGTTCATTAAAACCAACGTTCGTTAGTTTTAATATATAATACAATCCGTTCAATATGAATTTGTTAAAAGTCTGTAAAACTATCATCACATTTCAACTTCATGGAAATATAAGTCACAGCGGCTTTTTATATCACAAACTCTTTCAAACGTTGTACATTCGGTGAAGTGGATTGGAATATAAGGATCCCACAGGATACAACAACTTGGTCTTCAAAGAATCATTATGAATTTCCAACGAGTTAGTCGCATAATGGAGAACCAATTCTTTCAAATTGGGATATATGTTGTATGGCTCGGCAAATCCTAACCCAACTTTGGTGCGTTGTATGATACAATGGCTAACTACACCATTGCAGGAAATTGACAAAGCATATTGGTCCGTGCTCGATTTTCGAATCAAAAAAGTACCATCGGGGGTATTGGTCAAAACTCGTTCAGCCTTCTGCCTCGAGTATTCCAACATAAGCCAAGTGCGTTCATCATTGTGAGGACAATCTTCAATGTCGTAATTTTCCACTGACAACTGATCTTCTTCCGAACGATTCAATATTTGATTAATTTTAGTTAAAGACACACCCCTATCTTGAAGCCAGCGAATGTATTTCTCTTGTTCTTTGATTAAACTCAAAATAACTAATTTCTCAGAAGTAACTTCCCTGTCCAATGACTTATTGTAAGCTATACGTTGCTTTAAATTTTCCGATAAGTGCTCACAACTTTCTTCAATCATCATACACCTTTCCAATAGTACCTTCGAGTTGACTTCGAGACTCCTCATTTCGTGAGGTTGTGCCTCTTGCTCGGCTACAATCTTATGTAATTCAGACTGCTCTTTCAATACTTTCAGTAATTCTTCAAGAGCTTCTAATGCTTGACGTTTAGTAGCTACTTCATGCTTAGTCTGTGTGAACGCTTTACACAACTCGGCCAATTTACCATTATTCAAATCAAGTTTAGCTGTAATTTCGCTCAAACTGGCCCATAAATTTTCGTCGTTTTCATGTTTAGCAGCCTCATCTTCTTGATTGAACTTAGATACGGGGTAAAGTAATTTAACATCCAAAGAAGCATTATACAATGATAGAGAACATTGACGAAAGTTATTTATTAAATCCACAACTGAATCAAAAGTCAATGGTTCAGTGAAACCATACTTTCCATTTCTATGGCATATTTTGATTAACTTATTGGCACCACCTTTTCGTAAAGTAAGAGTGTACTCGCCGCATTTGCTAGAAGCATCTCTTACCAAAAATGAACCATCGACAGTGTTTTGTAATTTATCAGTAACTTCTTCCCGGCTGATATTACCCCAGTACCATTCCGCATCCTGAAGCGAGATCCCAGTCGATACTAAGGTGGGTGGTTCTTTGATATTTACTGAGGTATTACCTAAATTATTAGATCCCATATTCATTGCGGAATATTTCCTAGGGGGAACAGCTGGTGCAGAAGCAAATTCGGGCAAAATCTCACCCCAAGAACAGTTCATCAGTAAGAGCTCAAGTATTCTATTATGAGCTTGTGTATTATAAACAATCTGTATAATTCTCTCCCATGATGGGCGCATGATGATGTAACACAGAACTTGGATTAGATTAGTGGGCGGACTTTTATTACCTCTTTTGTATTCCATTTGGCACATCCTGCAAATATGTGCCATTATGTAACGTAAAGAAGATTTGTGGTCAGCTGGAAGTTCTTCAACAAGTTCCGCAAGGAGATTGGCACATTGTTCGTTACTTCGCATTTCTGAAAGAAAAAAAATGCTGAATCTCGAATCTAGCTGTTGAAAATGGACAAAACGTAACATCGTGAAACAAGATAATGAACTCACTTGCAACCTCCATAAATTTGTCGTACCATTGTACTGGTATAAGAGGATCCGGAAGTTCACGCAGATACTTTTTGAAAATTCCAGTAAGCACAATTGGCGAAAATTCGCTGAAATCTGCTTCACCTTCGTTTTCATTAACTAATTTAATAAGTCTGGATAGATCATCAGCGGAGGGTGTGCTGCAGTATATATTGTATAGGCTTAAGGTCACATCATTCTGGGCGAATTTCTCAAGTTGTTGGCAGACTTTCACCAAAAATCTCGGAGCACCATCTTCCGTCATCTGGCCGCACAGTGGCTTCCCAAAGAAGATATTGAACAGCTGCGTTTCATTTGGACAATTGGAAAGGCCGCCTGCAAAACAAGGTAATTTTCCAGTAATAAAAAAAAATAAGATTGAAAGGGAAAAATTATAAATGAATAGATGTTATAGCGGCATGCCTAAGTAATTCTGATATACCTATACACAAACGTCTGTTACAACATTCGGTAAGAAGTTGCCTGATTAATTTCAATCAAACAACCATAGATTCCTGAACATTTATAAAAGAAACAGACCATGAACCATTCATGTTGAAATTACAACGGATTCATATATGACGTTCTGCCCGGAGGTTACAAATTGCCATCTATCGGGTTCAATTGTGAATCTAAACCAATATTCAATATTAATAAATTCTCATATAGACGCACACTTAAACTATAAGGGGGAATAAAAGAAACAAAATAACTCCAACTCAAGAACAAAAGAAAACTGATTCGATCTTAAAAGTTCTCATCACTCTTGTTTACTCGAGAAGTAAGTAGTCAAGTATCTTCTTGTCTTTAGAACTCAAAACTACAATACTGAGGACTGAAAAAACAGAGTGCTACTAACGAGTAATAGCAAGAAACATTATCGTGGTTCGCAAAAGCATGAAGTTTCTTAGCAAACCAAACGTATACGTAGGGAACGGGAAGGGATTTGACGGATCAATTATTCTGCATTGGGCGACTCTGTCTGTTGTTTTTAAGATGGAGTGATATGGCATGCTTCTATTATTCATTATAATGGTGTGTGTAAATGCGAATATTTCGGTGTTGGAGCTCATATAGCCAAATAACTTGACATGTTCAAATGTGTAGTATATTTTACTTCGAGTAACATATATCTTATATTCTTTTGGTGAATATTGCGAACTATCTCGTGGATATGTTACGACCACAGTTTTTTTAGCACTAAATATTGCACTCTGGTAACAGCATATGTACAATTGCAAAATATGTTTCATCGGGACGTACTCATGCATTTGGCTTGTACCGAGATTTCCATAATTTCTTATTCCTGCAGAGGTTACCGTGTCCTGCGAGCGCTTGCTGCTGGCGTGCGGATTTTGAAAACCTCAGTATTGCCGTAGCGTGTATTGGATGCTACAAGAAAACATTCGATGAGATACCTCGTGAGATGAGTGATACTGATGAGTTCTACAGAGTTCGAAACCGCCGTTGGTTGTTCCCGAATAGAAATTATTTGACATATTTCTACAAGGTATTATTGGCGTAACGGTGTCAGTAAATGTATATTTCTCAGTGTTTAGGCCTTTATAACTGCACATTAGGTATGATTGTAGGAAAACCGGAAAACGACTACTATATTATATGCCCCTAATATATATATATATATATATATATATATATATATATATATCTATATATATATATATATATATATATATATATATATATATATATATATATATATATATATATATATATATATATATATATATATTATATATCAAATATATATATATATATATATATATATAAAATATATATATATATATATATATATATATATATATATATATATATATATATATATACATATATATACAGTATAATCCATTTATAATAAACTCGCTTATAATGGAAACTCGCATGTAATGAACTAATTTTCAAGTCCCGGATTAAACACGTGTAAAATACTCGGACAAGATGGACTCGTTTATAATGGAACCTCGCCTGTAGTGGACCGAATTAGTCTATCATAAGCGAGTTTTTCCTGTGATTCCCCCGGTGATTTCCCCAGCACGATGTGTTCTGATGCAATATTATGCTGTATTCTTTCAACCTTTCGATTTAGCGTTTGGGGCTTGCAGCTCTGTGAATGTTATTCGGTACGTTGCGTCGTATTTGTCTCTGAACTTTTCAAAAATATGCTATTTCCTCCAGCAAGAAAACAGCAGCGAAATGTTTTCAAAATTAAATAAAGTTAAACTTATTTTTCAGAACAATTATATGAAAAAACACTCTGTTCAAAGTAAAATACCTGATTTTTTTGAGAAATAATATTTTGTAAACCATATTTAGCAATTAAATGTAGTTCTCTTATCATGTGTTGTTTGATTCTCATAAGATGAACACTCGGATATAATGAACTATATCTCTTTGTCCGCTCGAGTCCATTATATGCGGATCGCACTGTGTATATATATATATATATATATATATATATATATATATATATATATATATATATATATATATATATATATATATATATATATATATATACAGGGTGTACCAGAATAACGTCAGAAAATTCCAAGGGGTTATTCTTTGAGACATTATAAGAAAAAAAGTTCCTATAAAGGTAGGTCCGCAAAAGCTTCCTCATCGAAATACAGGGTGTTGATGTTTGAAAAAAAAATGTAATTTTTTTCAATATCCTCTAAATTACGAAAGGAATAAAAATGAACTTTAAAACATTGTTATAGCTCCTTGAACTCTATAAACTGCTGTTGAAAGTTCTTCCAAAACTGTTAAGGAACGGAGAATAGGGGGGTATCGTGGGTTTCATTTAACTATATTTTTTAGGAAAGTCATTATTGGTAAATAAAAATAGGCTAAACAATATATTTGGAATTTTTAAAATTAATTTTGTCTCCTGCTTCAATTCTATATTCGCAAGCGTTTTCAAGATAATTAAGCATAATTCATTTAAAACATTTTCATGGAAAAAGTATTTAAAAATTAAAAATGTGGTTGCCTTGACTACTCGCTATCGCAATGCCGATCTTAAGTCAAAATTAAGATTAAGTATTTTGAGTAACAATATAAGTGTTCGCTTTTTTCTATTTCTTCAAAAAGAAAACCCTTGAGAATATCAAATTGAAGCAAGAGACAAAATTTATTCAATAGACTTCTTATCTCTTTTGCCCGTGGTTCACCACTGTATTCTCTGCCCCTGAACAGTTTTGGAAGAAATTAAAACACTAGTGTATAGAGCGTGGGAAGCTATAACAATGTTCCAAAATTAGTTTCGATAGCTTTCGTGATTTCGAAGATGTTTGAAAAAATTACATTTTTTTCAAACTTCAGCATCCTGTATTTTGGTAAGGAGGCATTTGCAGAATAGGAACTTTTTTCTTTAAATGTCTTCAGGAATAACCTCTTGAAATTTTCTGACCTTATTCTGGAACACCCTGTGTGTGTATTTCTATATATATATATATATATATATATATATATATATATATATATATATATATATATATATATATATATATATATATATATATATATATATATATATATATATATATATATATATATATATATACATATATACATATATATATATATATATATATATATATATATATATATATATATATATATATATATATTGCTTGGAAGTTTACATTTTCCAAAACCAAAATATTTCGTGCGCAGAAATATTTACCGTGCCATAGCCGAATGTGAAGAAGGAATACCTTGTCTACATCTCACGAACAGTGGAAGACCAAGAATTTTTACCAGTGAAAGAGCAGAAAGATTGGTAAGAAGAGACAAAATCTGAATTTCCGTAAGAAAATTATGTGGGTCGAGAAAGGGGGGAAGCTGTAGATTTTGAGTTATATTAACAACTTCCTCACTAAGTTGATTTTGTACAACAATATCACGTTGGAGACATGCCAGGATGCAAGAGGAACTCGAGTTGGCTTCACTAAAATAATATACCTTTTGTACCATAACAATATGGTAACCTCCCTAATTTACCTCAGTCCCGCCCAATTGAAGGCTTTTGGTCACTTTTATCTCGCAAAGTTTATGATGGAGGGTGGCAAGCCGAAAATGAGGAACAACTACGGCATAAAATTTAGAAAGATACGCGAAATATTCATTCCGTCCAGGAATTGCGCTTAGTTGAGAAGCAAGAGCCCCTAAGTATAGCAAATAATAAAAATTTAGTAAAAATTTGTTACAAAAATATATGGTTAAATATGTTGTGCCAAAACTATTGGGACATACGTTCTTATATATTTTATATATACCTATATACAAACATATATATATTTATATATATATATATATATATATATATATATATATATATATATATATATATATATATATATATATATATATATATATATATATATATATATATATATATATATATATATATATATATATATATATATGTTCGAGAAATAAAGAATCACATATATGTCCCAATATACATCTACTCACAGAAACGCATAGATCATATTCATAGATCTGTCTACTCACAGAAGTTTCTGTCTATATTCAAAGATGTGCCGACCATACTGATATTAATCACGAAAAAAACACTTTTCAGACTAGCACATTCAATCGATAGTGTTTGAATGAATCCAGGATCTGGATTTGCCAATTTATAAAATTTTCATGGGATCATGAATCACTTATTTAGAAAACATAATAACAATAATTCCTTCAAAGTTATTGTTTCTTATCAGTTGTTCCATTCAAATAAGAAAACACAACCGAAATGTTAATTCACTATTATGAAATCGATATGGATATTTTCATGACTTTTCCCATTTCGATTTATATAACAATAAAAGTGTCAGAATATTTACAACTTTTATGTATATTTCGAAGAACATTACGCGATCATTTGTTTCATGGCATGACTTTTTTATAGCGCAATCACATAATTACGAGAAATTTTGACAAATATGAAAATGGTAAAACGTTATCGCAAAACGGGTGTATAGTTATGAGCAGCTGAAAAAGGAAAATTTTGGGAATAATGTATAACGAAATATAAAGATCAACGAAAGGCCTAATTGGTGAGAAAAATAGTAGAATATTTTTGAAACTAAATAAGATAGCTAAAGTGAACTCTGTTCAGGTATGCTAAGAAGCAACTCTAAAATCAATTCCTTTTGCAATTATTAGAAACTACAGTCGTTACAATCAGTCCTTCAACGGAAATGAGTTATTTCTAGCATAATTAAATATACAAGGTCTGTAGTTGAGAATACCTCATAAATAAAATTTTCAAAGGTCCGAATTTTTTTAGGGCTAGGACTTCACTGATCTTTATGAATTATTAAAGTACTACAAACACACAAGTTGTGGAGCACAGGTTTGTTGACTGGCTGTGCAGCAGGTGTGCTGGGTTCGAATCCTGGGTTAGGTATGGATGTTTGTGTGTCTCACCAGTGGTTCAATTCAAAAATTTAGAAGTTGGATAATGTACAGTGTTTACAGGTCATGCCATGATTTATGTTCATCATATGTACGGCATTATTATGGCAAATTGTAGCAATATGTGCAGCATCATCGGTGGCTTATCCAACCATTCTCATTGCTTATTGCGCAGCCTCTCATACCTATTTTATTTCTACCTATACTTGTCCATCGTTGGCTAACGTAACAAAGAAATAAACATAAATATACAGCGTTAAAGCTCTATCCATGGCGACAATCTAAAGTTCCACATTATAAAAGAGTAGCAATATTTGCTTCTTCCTTCAGCTATTACATAAATTCTCATACAATTCGTTGAGGGACATATCGTCATTTATTTTGATGGTTAAGAATTTCCACATTATCACACACGATATTCAAATAATGGTATAAGACTATGGTCCCTTGTATCCCTGGTTTTCTAATCCCACGAGTTATTTTCATCATTCTGGAAAATGGAATGCGCCTAACGCATCTAAAAGATATGTAATTTCTAACCAAAATTGTGCACCAATCGTGGTGCCATCTTCCTTTTTAATAAAACGAAGAGAAGCTTTGAATGCAAAGAACATTCAATTTCTAGCAAACAATAGCCCTACTATAAGCTACATACTGGAGGGCCTCGGCACCTTATCCTTCCAAATAAAAAAAAATGCTATATCATACCGCAAATGTGATCAATCAATACAAGGTGGCCACACAATACAGACAAAAGTGAATGAAAAACTTGCTCATCGAAGATTTACCGAGCTTCGAACAGAGTGCACATAATCTACTGTCTTCTTAAGAAAAGACTCCAATCGATATTCTTTAATTCCAAAGGAATCGTCAAATGTTCAACTCAAACATTGATAGGTTACGATCAAATGATTTCATATATTCGAATGCGAATCAGCCGAGCAATCGATTGAAAGTGAAAAAAAAAGGAAACACACGTGTTTAATTCCTCCCTGAAGTATGTGTCAGGGAGGCGGGCAGCTTGAGTTTGGGATTAACTCCTTCAGCCAGATCACAGGATACACCTGTATGTACAAGTGCATTAAGGATAGGAAAGACGGGATATTTATGGAACATAGGAAGTGTGGGTAGGGTTCAGAGGATTAATACTGACCCAGCATTCGCCTTGTAAGTTTGCAAGCAGTGACTTACATTACCATGAGGAAACCTCTGAAAAAAACTCATGGCAGACCAGTCGGCCCCCAAGTTTGAACCCAAGACCTCCCAAATACTAGCCAGCGTACCTAACATACTCTACTAACTAGCTTGGTATTGAAAGTGAATAAATATGGAACATTTATAGATTTTTAAAGGCACAGATGAAGTTATCTCTAGAATACTAATTAAAGATCTGAAATTCTGCAGAAAGACGATATTTCTATCTAAAAGACAGAATACAGTAAACAGTTATCCATTCAATCGATAAATACTAATCTAACGGTCTATTTATAATGGCGCACACCGTCTGTCAATTGCTATTAAGTACGTACTCGTTTTAAAGGCACAATTACGTAAGATCAGAAGTATAAGTTAAGGTAAACCCATATAAATACGATATTGCAGGGTTCCATTTGTTAGTCTATCGGAAGTTACTCGAATACTGTTTTCCACACAACCCCTAGAGCGCTCCTTCAGTAAATCTAAAAACGTTGGTATATCAAAGAGAAGTATCGATTCATAGCAGTACTACCAGGCTCTCTCTCAGGAACACAGTTTTAGAATTTTTTTCATGAAGACATTCCCACATCAAAACGAACAACCAAATAAATCAATCTAATGAAAACGTCAACTCCTAGGAATAACAAAAATAAAACACGAGGGCAGCAAAGCTTCTTCAGTAAGGTCGTATTTTCCCACAATTTTTGTGTACAAACAATTTAGAGAGACTGTGGGATGAGCCAAACCTTCAAAAACGCGAATACATTAACCTTCTCGGTCACGCATTGAAACTATTGGAGCGAAAAATCTGAAATTTACTGTGATGCAACTTATGATTTTTTGAAAATTTTTGATGTTAAATTCAGATTTTCAAAATGCTCCGTTTGGGCACTATGACATGTCCCCAATTGAGGACATCATGAGCTGATGGGAACTATGACATGTCCCCAATTGAGGACATGGAAGCTGATGGAAGACAAAAAATTTTCAAAAATATGTTCAGAGGGTAAAATATTAATATGTTTTATTAAAATAACATTACAGGGTATGGTATTTCATGAATGGTCCATTTTCGAAGTACCGAAATGTATAAAATTTAACTTTTGCAGAAATAAAATAAGAGTGCTGTTATATTTACCTAGATGTCGCGTTTACCGCTAGCTCACAATGTCCTCAAATTAGGACACCACACTTTCAAAAATCGCTGATTACAATATGCACAAAAATCACCAAACACAATTACTTTGGAACAAGTCTACACTTATTGTGAACGTGAACAAACAGTTTTCAAACACGTGGTCTAACGAATATAACTAAAAAAAAATAAACATTAGAGCGCTACACTGTTGTCACAGCTACCCTACGGAAACCTATATTTCAAATGAATGAATTTTTTTTCCATCAGCTTGTAGATGGCAGCACATATATTCATTTGGAAGTATATGATGTCCACAACGGAGAACAATGTGACAGAGAAGTAAGAGCAAGCGGCACTTCATAGGAAAAAATCCAAAGTAGGTTGTCCTCAATTGAGGACAAGGTGAGCGAGAGGGTTAAAATGGCGGCGTTTTAGAAAAACAGTTGAGTTATTCCGTAACATCAACTCAATACACATGCGCAATTTAATTTCTCAAACTCAATCTGGAGAAGCTGTGGATGTGCGCAAAACCTCAGACACCACGAAAAATATGAAATCTCTACAATGAAATGGCAGCGGTTGAAATCACCTATTCAAACTTCCCCAATATCAACTAAAACGACGTACGAAATTTCAACCCTCTGAATCAAAGAAGTGAAAGTTTATCCTATCTCCAAAATACTGATATGTTGTTAATAATTTATTGACTTCCACATCTTTTGTGCAATCGCGCACCTTCCCGCCAGTTCCTTCCCCAAAAATTTGAACTGAATTTAACCAAAGTTTAAGTTTCATTCTGACTAACAAGCAATCACAGATTCAAAATTCCTAAAACAAAAAATAGATTAATCAATTTTGTGACATCGAAAAAATCTCGCAAATCATAGCCGATACAGTGTAAAGGTATATTATTTTCAGTGAAAATACGACTAAAAATTATTACGATCTCTCAAAAATATGTTTCAGTTGATGAAAAGTCCCATCAAAGCTAAGCTATCTTAAACTTGTTCAATGCCTCGAAACTAATTTTACTGAATTAAGCTTAAATCTGGTCAGGTAGAATATTGTTAAAATATCTCAAATGATGCACTGAAACATCTAGTGGATATAACACATGAAGAGCTACGCGAAAAATCGATGATAGGCGCATGAAAGCCAATCTACATGCTTTGACACATCAAGGGCAATTAGCGATTTGTGTTCACCCTGAAAATTATCGTGAAAGACGTTCCGAATCGTCATAGGAATCACGCTTCAATAAAAAAAACCGGTGCAGAGCGTCGTCAATACAACAGCCGGTAAAGGTATCATGAAAGTATACTAGATGCCCTATGCATGAATAATAAATACACTGATATGGAAAGTTCTCAAGATCGTCGGCTGAAGTTATATCCCAAAGTTCCTTTTTCTAGAGGGCGGGAGTGCCATGAAACACGCTGGCCGAAGAACGTGAAGCCTGCACCGTTTTAAAACTTTCACCAATCATCAGGACATCGAAAAGGTGATAATAATATGGCTACTGTGCCAAAATAACATTAAATAAATAATAGTTAAATAAAAAAAATAAAAATACACGCTTTTGTAAATAACCGAACTGAGAAGTAGAAAATAATTTTCAATTAATTTAAATTAAGAATAGTAAAATTAAGAAAAAATTTCTTTTATTGTAGAAAAGCTTGAGGAGCTTGGAGTAAATTATTATAATATTTTGAGGACAGATATTGGTAAAAGTAGAGTTATTACGAAAATATCTCAAAAAGCACGCCACGCTTTTCAAGAATAAAATAAATTTTTTTGTTAATTACACTATTCTTAATTTTTTTTTTTTAAACTCAAGAGACCTACTATTTTACGCCGGTTCCGAACGGCCGATAAGCTTTAAACTGAGTCATTACCCAACAGTTAATCATATTTAGAACCTGTAAATTTCATCGGACATACACAACACCCAAGAGCAAGGTGGGACTCGAACCCACAATCCTCGGTTTACAACCGATACACCCTACTACCGGGCTACCGAGATCTCTTCTTGAGTATGGAAAATTATTTTCTACTTTTTAGTTCGGTTATCTACAAAACCGTGTTTTTTAGTTTTTTCAACTATTATTTATATTTCCTACTTTTTAGTTCGGTCATCTACAAAAGCGGTTCTTCAGGATTTTTAAAAATATTATATATTTTCTATTTTTAAATTCTGCCAACTAAAAAAGCATGTTTTTATTGTTGTTACTATTATTTATTTTTGCTTTTATAGTTTCAAAACGCTTTTAAACGCTTACTTGGCACAAGGACACTACCGGGTATTGTACTTGGAAAATCGGTAATCCAGAAGGTTCTGATCAGAATAATGTGAGAGAGTATTTATTACATTTTCATCATTCCTTGACAAGTGTGCAAAGTTTCAAATCAATCCGACTTTTTGGAGGGGGTGAAAATCACGTTCAAAGATTCCGTTACACAGACACATACAAACCAAGCTAATAAAGGCGTGTTAAAAATCGAAACATTAAACTGAAAGTAGTATTCGAAATATAAGAAAAACTAATAAAGTATAAACTTTAAAATAAAACACACTTGGCTTATGTTTCACTATATAAAAATATTTAGATACTGTATTTAGCAGTAAAGAATAGTCGACATGTTTCGAGTTATGAACTCATTATCAACAGGAGAGTATTACATCTTATTTTATAAAACAGACAAAAGGATTTGAGAAGTCAGGTCAATAAGGCAACAGCCATATCAGGATGTCCAAGGCAAACAGTATGGTCGAACCAATACATGCGCAAGGATAGTAAAATAAAAATCTATAAAACTTGTGTTAGACCAGTGGAATAGAAGTTCGAGAAGAAACAACTAAAACTAAAAGCATGCTTAGAGTGGCCGAAATGAGGAGCTTAAGAACTATACTCGGAAAGACCAGAAGAGACCGAATCAGAAACACGGACATAAGAGAGCAATGTGAAGTACAGGACGTAATAAGATGGGGTAGACAGAGAAAAAGGCAATGGTATGCACATGTTAAACGCATGGGGGAGAACAGATTACCTCGCATAGTTCTCGAAGGAAAACCAGCAGGCAAGAGATTACCGGGAAGACCACCAAAAAGATGGAAGGACAGCTGGCAATCCACCTCCCAGGAATTAATACAGAGGCAACCTTGAAACTAACAGATCGCCAGATCTCAAAGAAGAAGAAGAAGACAAAAGCAACGGTGATACCTGAAAATCAATTTGTTCGTTTACAAGGGGTAATTTACTATTATGGGCGGAACATATTTCTAGAATTTCAAGAAGGTCAAGGCGCTTTCCTTTGTTACCTGAATGCAACAATTGGGTTTTGTTGAAATCCAGGAAATGATTAGATTTTATACAATGTTCGGAGAAGCCAGTGGTATTTTTATTTTGTAAAATTGACTTTTTATGTTCTTCAACACGAATGTTTATATTTCTTCCTGTTTGTCCAATATAGAAAGCAGGACATTCGTCGCAGAATATTTTGTAAACACCACTGTTTTCTCCGATGTTAGATTTTTCTTTATTATTGACCAAGAATGACTTCAAGTTTCTTTTATTTGTACAAATATATAGTGAAACATAAGTCAAGCGTGTTTTATTTTAAAGTTTATACTTTATTCTTTATGATGTTTCACCAAGTGATGTGCGAGAATTCAATCTCTTTTAATAAGAAAAACTATTGAATCACTTTTTTTTTGACGAAATGGGCAAATGGCCGTGGTTTCATTGAATGAATTTACCTGTAGCAGCACAGGTGCGATGCGCTATAAGTCCACAGCTAGTGCACAAGAAGCCTTGATGCAGAATTCCGCGGAGGAACTTTCCGCATTTTTTACATTTTTCCAACGCATTGAATGTGTGTTGCCGTAAACAGTGGGACGGGCCAACTTCCTCATGGTTTTGGTCCTCCGTTATGTGATTTTCTTCAGGCTGTTTGAGCAGTTCTTCAATGCAACTGAGAATGGCCCTCTGGTGGAATTCATCCTTGATTCCCATATTCTGAAAAATGAAAAAATTGAAGAAACGAATTTTGGCTTCCTTGGATTATAACTACCGCATTTGAAAAATTAAAAGAGTGTTCTTGATGTTTATTCTAAAGAAATTATAATTTTTAATCATATAAACTCATATTCGTTGAATTGTCGTATTATGGATACTTGATGCGTCTAAACATAGGCACATCTTTAAAATCTCACGACTTTTTTTATTTTAATTTTAATCCGAGAATGAGTACGAAAATATAATATGCAGATTTGGATCACAGAGGAAGAATCAGTATATATTTTCAATGATAAATGATAAACTAAACGTGAATCTAGAATGAAGGAAGACGTTCCATTATGCATTGCGACAAGAATGTATAACCAGCTTTTAAGACCTTGAATTTACTTCACGCTTTAAATAAACTGTTCAGCTACTAGGACAATTGAGAGTTAATAATAAAGTTTATTTCGGAGCATAAACCAATTACATCACAGGGTAGTTCCATGTCAAATCAACACACTTTTAATTAAATTTTTACCTCACCATCTCAGATTTCCATGCAATTTATAAATTGATATTATAATTTGGTCAAAACGGCATATTAAAGAAAAAAAAGTAAACTTTTTTTTAACAATGAAGCCATTGCCACCCCACTTTTATATTTGGCCAGGTGATTGACAATAGTACTAACTATTTGTAGAATAATTTTGAAAATTTTAAATTATGTTCTTTTTGGAAAAATTTTAAGTCAAAATATGAATTTGCATTTTGACAGAAACTTTTTAGTAATAACGTATGACATATTATATATCACTAGAAAGAGCATAAAGAATGCTGCAAAATAACACCTCTTCCAGCTCTCTAGCTCAACTAGGACAGCTCCTAGAGCAATTTCAAAAAAGTAAGTTTTCGGTTTTTGGCCGAATTTTTGAAAGTTTACACAGCCATATTTTGGAAACGGTCTGAGATAAAAATTTGAATTTTGGCATTTTTCTTAGTTCCAGCATCCACAATGAGTATTCCATGGTGGTAAGATGGTGAGGTAAATTGGGTGTGTTGATTTGACATGGAATGACCCCACAGAGGTATATTACTATAACCTGTATGTGATATTAAAATAATATAAATTCCTAAAATTCAAATTATTCCATGATGGTTAACAACAAAAACAAACAAAAATTGACCCAGGAAGAGCAAACCACAGAATTACATAAGCAGCGTAAAGTTCATGCTATGATAAAATTCTTTTCTTCTTCTTCTAGATATTCACTTTATGAGGTAAGTAATGAACGTCTGAATCCGTCTTTAAAATTATTGTCACAGTTGATGTATTTGTAATAATTCACTATTATGTTATACTTTTCAATTATCATTCATCAAGTTACTAATTATTTCTCTATTTTCACTATTGATCCAAGTTTTCATTCGTTTTTTGAATATTTTAATGCCTTTTATGTTTTTCAGGTGATCAGGAACTACATTCAAAATTTTTGGCGCTAGGTAGGTACAACTTCTTTGTCCTATACTTTTTTTACATTGAGGAATCAGGTATGTATTTTCTTTTCCCCTGGTTGTATGTTTATGATGCAGCGCACTAACATGTATTTTCTCTGATATTATGTTTGTGAGAATTTATACAACATATAACTGTCTAACATCTAGTACTTCCGAGATCTCGAACAACTGGTGGCTGGGAAAGGTGCTTTTCTTTCGATATATAATTTTTAATACCCATTTCTGGGTAACCTCCAAGGGCTTTATGTGGCAATGGTAAGCACCTCCCCATCCAATTATCCCATAGCTGATTTGAGCTTCTACCAGTATTTGGTAGAATATTTTTAAATATTTTATCGAGCTTATATATATATATATATATATATATATATATATATATATATATATATATATAAATATAAATATATATATATATATATATATATATATATATCTACGTAAGTATTTGAATTTGTGAAGAAGGCCTCTTATCTTATTAACAAGATTTTTTATATGTTTGTTCCGTCTCAATTGTGGATCAATCGTTATTCCTAAATATTTAATGTTTTTTCTTTCAGCTATGCTAGTCTCATTATCAATCTGAAGGTCTTCTTAGTTTGGAAGATTTTGTGTTTTGGAAACCAAAGACCATATATTTTGTCTTGTCAATATTTAAGGTAAGTTTATTGCTTTTGAACCATTTTATTGTTTCAGTAAACTTTAATTGCACTTTTTCCTTCAATTCTTCCCATGTACTGCCCCGATATTGAATAACCCCATCATCTGCCAAACAAATTGCTTAAAAGGCTGTTTATATAAATGAGAGGAATAGAATAGGACCTAATACAGTACCCTGCGGGACTCCGTACGAGACTGTCTACTCTTGACTCCTAGACTGTCCAATTTCCACAACCTGTTTTCTGTTTGTCAGATAGCTCTTGAGCATTTTATATATGAGTCCCCTAAATCCGTATTTTTTCAACTTTTTGAGCAAACGTATATGGCATATATAAATCAATAAATATGCATAGTGTTGGAATCTTCTGTCCAGACACTCATACAACCTACCTGTCAGTTCCCTTATCACATCTTCTGTAGACTTCCCCTCAATGAACTTGCCATTCAATTTCATCCAACACAGTGGGAATTTATTCCTCAAAAATAAGGAGCTAGCAACTTAACAGGTGCATTTTCCATTTTAATATCGCCGGATCGCATCGAATAATTGGTACATTGTCCTTAACCTTTCCATGACCGTGCTACAAAAACTTACTTTTCCAGTCGTCTGGGGTGGTATCTATGATACCCCATTGAAATACTTCATGATCTTTTGTAAACGATGGCGTGCAAAGATGTACAATAAAACACTTATAATTCAAACAATTTTTTTATTGAAAAATCTTTTTAATTTTTACAATAAATTATTTACGCTTCTTCGTTATTTTTAGAATCGGGGCATGGAAATTTTTTACTTTCTTCTCTGTGTATATTTCGAATGGAATTTTTGCATGTAGTACATGATATTTTACTCTTTCTATGTCGTGATCTGGCACAAAAGCTGCATCTTCGGTTAGTATAATGTTGAATCTCTCTAGACGGATTTTCTGGAACTGTGGCATTGCTGTTCGAGAGAAAAAAATCTATTGCAGTTTTTACAGTTTTGTGAAAATTATTGCTATTTTGTTTCCTGTTTAGATCGTTTGGTAGTGCAAGTTCTTGTGCCAAGTTTTGTTGAAAAATACTTCTACTTCGGTCATTACATTTCCGATTTGGCAAACTTTCAAGTAAATATAATATAGGCATGGAGCGCAGCCATATCAACAATTTCCATAAAAACCCTAAATGGCCATCTTCTAGTTGTTCGGACTCTTGTATATTGTCTAGTCATTTTATCGCCGGTTTCAACTGCCCCTTCGGTTTTATTAAGTGTGAAATAATATCAGGCTTACGTTTTCGGCCGATCGACGATAATAAGACGTCTATTAAGCTGGAAGAGCAAAGTCAGCAGAATCGTAAATCGATACATGGAACATTAAAGGCTCATTAAAGGCTAATTAAATGCCCGGAGAAAAAATTTTAGGCTCTGCGAATTTTCGCGAAAATGACTGTTCTGCTGGCTTTAACTTAAGCCAGCAGAACACGAGCTACAGAGTGACTAAAACGATGAAATAGCAATTTAAATTGCTCAGACATTTAAGGCTCATTAAAGGCTCTGCGAATATACCAGATGCGAACTTCAGGCTCAAGCGCTTTTTTTGCGAAAATGCGAAAAGTCACCGCCCGTGAGCGCGGTCGACCGGGCATGCTGGAAAAACGTTCAATTCGGTGAAAATAAGTGTTCCGAATGTGCAGTCGTGGTGCCAACATTCCAGGTTACTTGAATGTTGGAAGTGGAAATTTTGGGCTCTGCGAATGATGACCTTGGATTGAGTAGAAATAATTGAACTGACTGCAGTTCACCACATGTATGGATGATAGTCACTTTTTGCAATGTTCTGTAAAATCACATGGCTTGTTACAAATTCATTTTATTATTTTATCAAAATACCTTTGTAGAAATAGAAATAGCAACGTGTATTGAACTCATTTGATGATTTAGATATTGCGACTTGTTTTTTCTTAATTTACATTGGACATAAGTTAGCAATCTATCTATACGCGCATTAAAAATACCATGGTCAAGATCTATCGATTAAGAATTTTTTTTATTGCTTTTAATGTCTGATTCCGTCGTTATACTGCTTTTTTCAAAATTATTACATTTGAGATCTACAAACATTTTGTAAAGAGATCGTTCGTATGTAGTTAAAATATAAAAGGACTAATAATTATGTTCAACTGATGAAATTTCTCGTATAAAATTTTTCATCCTTCATTATGTGAATTTTCGTGGTACAATATTGCTCGTGATCGAATGTCCGCCAAAATCCACTTCGAACATCAGTGGCCTGAAATGTTCGCACCACGACTGCACTATCAGAACACTTATTTTCACCGGATTTAACGTTTTTCCAGCATGCTCGGCAGACCGCGCTCACGCGCGGTGACTTTTCGCATTTTCGCAAAAAAAGCGCTCGAGCCTGAAATTCGCAACTGGTGAATTAGCAGAGCCTCAAATGAGCCTTTAATGTCTGGGCAATTTAAATTGCAATTTTTTATCGTTTTAGTCACTTTTTAGCTCGTGTTCTGCTGGCTTAAGTTAACGCCAGCAGAACAGTTATTTTCGCGAAAATTCGCAGAGCCCAAAATTTCCACTTCCAACATTCAAGTAGCCTGGAATGTTGGCACCACGACTTCACATTCGGAACACTTATTTTCACCGAATTGAACGTTTTTCCAGCATGCTCGGTCGACCGCGCTCACGGGCGGTGACTTTTCGAATTTTCGCAAAAAAAGCGCTTTAGCCTGAAGTTCGCATCTGGTGTATCCGCAGAGCCTTTAATGAGCCTTAAATGTCTGGGCAATTTAAATTGCTATTTCATCGTTTTAGTCACTCTGTAGCTCGTGTTCTGCTGGCTTAAGTTAAAGCCAGCAGAACAGTCATTTTCGCGAAAATTCGCAGAGCCTGAAATTTTTTCTCCCGGCATTTAATTAGCCTTTATTGAGCCTTTAATTTTCCATGTATCGATTTACGATTCTGCTGACTTTGCTCTTCCAGCTTAATAGACGTGATAATAAGACAGTAATTGTGCGCTTATAATTTCGATACGCTGCAAACCGTGCGGGGTATTAACGGAGGTACCCCACGTAATTAATTTCAGTTTTTTGTGTAAAATTGATATTGAATTGAGTATTTTATTGACAAACACGGATTGGTCATCTATTTTTCTAGGATTACCTGAAGGGAAAAAATTACAAAAAAATTGTTTGAAAGATGATTTCAAAAAGCCGCATCTGAGGTACCTAAAATACCCCGCTCGGCCACGCAAAAATTAATGATAGTTCAAGGAAAAGGTATGCCCCTAATTTTCTCGTTAATTATCGCTATCAACTGTCCGCGCAAACACGAGATATGTGATACGACTGAGAAAAATTATTTGTTTCTATTATCTTAAAGGGTGGTATTTTTAACGATGATGATCTGGCTAAAGCGTTCAAAAACAGCCGAGACTGTACGATTGTCGTACGTAATGGGACGGCTATTATTCAACCTTCGCGTATTTGTAATGCCGATAAAGTTCAAAACATTGCACCGTGACGTTTCGAGATTCGACAGGCCCCCTTTACACCACAATTTAATTTTTCTTTCTTTATGAAACAAAAACGGTGAGGAAGTTGAAAAAATTGTTATGATTATGTTGAACCGCGCCTATAACTACAAGGGTAGTCTTTATTCAGCTTAACAAACAAGTGTTATTTTGTCAGGTACATTTTTGTTTCTAAACTTTTTAATTCGATACAATTACCATCAATATCATCTCACTCTTTAAACCGTCTCAATAGTAATTGACATCTCATTATGAAAAATGTCACGGCCTTTTCATTCGACAAAAATATCTGTCCGCCTAGCCTAGACCTTTTTATTATGAACAAGAAAAATGTCGCTAGGGGCCAAATCTAGCGAAGATAATAAGTGAAACAATAAATTCGTATGTATATTGATGGATTCAAACATTCATTTTTACAAATGCGTTCACTTTTTCTCAATTTATGCGAGATTTTTTTTAAATCTGCAACCGTCGAGAAAAGCGAAAGCTTATAACGAATCTGAAGCGCACCGAGATGCTTATGACGGTTCATGCTGAATTTTAACAGCTGCAAATAGTAGCAAACCGAAAACAATTCTGAGAGAATAACTCTTCATAGATTTGCGTTTCAAAAACACTTTCTCGACATCAACATAATCCACGTACAAAGTTCAACCCTCTATTGTGAAAAAAAAAATCGCGAAGTGCATCGCGTACTTATGGTAAGACCAAATGTCTCCTTAATGCTTACTCTCAATGTGAGTTAACCAAAAACAAAAAACATATTGAGTCATTGTAAAAATTATAAAATGTAATGAACAAAAAACACATCGATGAAAGCGTACAAAATTTAAAATTGACAATTGTTAAAAGCAAAGCAAGATGTCTACGAATAATATGGAAGAAAATCAGGCACGAGAAAAAATGATAAAAGTCGAAACCGGTGAAACACAACCTAACCTAAGCAGAAAAACAATTGAAATTACGAAGTTGGAATGGAACCTGACATGGTGTCTGTGACTAAAAACTTCTTCTTTTTGTTAACATGGTCTTCAATGAGTTTGATAACGTTGCAATACATTATATATATATATATATATATATATATATATATATATATATATATATATATATATATATATATATATATATATATATATATATCAGACCTGAAAAGTTTTTCGAAAATCGTGGTCTAGGAGGTCTAAAACAGAAAACTACTCCCTTTCCTTCGTTACACAGCAATAGTATGTATTTTATGCCATAAAAAACGGATTTAACCCCCCCACACCCCAGTGCAATAGACTATTATTTTCGGGGATAAATCGACTAAAAACACTGAAATAAGACGCCAACGTCGAAATAGAGGCTGCAATGAGTACAAAGTACGTCGTGTACTTCTTCGAATTTCAGAATAGCTCTGGCGGTCTGCAGAAAATAAGTTGTAGCAAAAAACTAAACAAAATTACTCAAGTTCAAATGAATAATTACAGCGAAATTATCAATTTTCATTACGAACATTTTCGGTATTTCCTGGTGTGGTACCACAAATGTTCATGAAAAATCACAAATCAAAAATTGTGATGTGATTCCGCTCAGGATCCACAAATGTGAAATTTTCGAACACACCTACGTACATATGAAAACTTGCTCGTTCGTTCAATATATCAGAATATTCGGCAATATCATAAATCCTATAATATAAACGAACGTCGTGAGTACACACTTCCGGTGTAATGGAAAACGCTAGATCGAAAACAGAGAATCGATTTTCTGGAATCAACAGTTTACCATATACGCATATCGACGAAGGTCGACATGACACTTAAAAGGTTGAAGTGAAGATGTATACCAAGCGAATGAGGAAGTAGTCGAAGTTGCGTAGGTTTTTCGGAAATGTTTGTTTACTTGTTCTGATTCAACTCAATTTCTAGTCGAACCTTGAAACATTTTATCACCATCATTATAAGATCACAAAACTAAGTTTTTAGTCGTGTTTTCCCAATACATACTATTGCAGTGTATCGAAGAAAAGCAGTCAGTAGATTTTTATGCGTTTTAGACCTATTAGATCAAGATTTTCGAAAAATTCTCTATTAGGCTCTTGCACCGTATATTTTAAACAGAGTTTAATGATAAACCGAGTTTAATTTGACATTTTCGCTTGTCAAATCTCAAATTAAACTCGATTTATCATTAAACTTAGTTTAAAATATACGGTGCAAGAGCCTATTGCTCTGTATATATATATATATATATATATATATATATATATATATATATATATATATATATATATAAATATATATATATATATATATATATATATAATATATATATATATATATAATATATATATATATATATATATATATATATATATATATATATATATATTATATATATATATATATATATAATATATCCGGAAGTGGTTTCCGAGGCAAAACGAAACTATTAAAATTTGGTTGAATTTTTCCAACCTTTGCCATTATTAGATATTTCAAGTTTTTTCGTGGTTTTTGAAAATGTTGATGAATGAGTTGATGTCGAGGTACGTTCCTTCGTTGGTTTCAACTTTTTTCTTCAACCACGATGCACTTCGCGATTTTTTTTTCAATCAAATGAATTACTTTCTACTCTTTAATTCGGTTTGCTATTTAAGCGAGACTTTTCAAAATATAATTCAATCCGTTAGAATCGCATCTCGACGCGATGCATTTCGTGCGAAAAATACATCAGTGATGGAGCTCTGCTGCTCACGAGTATCTCTTTGATGTTAAATGAGTGAAAACTATAAAATCACAAAACAAAGTTTTTTGTGGATGAATATGAGTGTTAAGGAAAAGAATAGTTATTTAAGTTTTTCTATGTATTTAGGAACCTAACCTATTTTGAAGATATAATAACTAATTATAACGTCTATGGTTTAAAGTGTGTGCATGTAACGTAGGAAGAGGAAATAAAATATATTAAAGTTCTTGTTTAATTAATACAATCACGCTCCATCAAAATCCACTCTGCTCATCAGGTTATAGGTCCAGGTCACGGCAAACTAATTTTGGAAATATTTTGCTGGAATTTTACAAATTGAAAAACTAAAACGGAAAGCACACACCAGAAGAGGATGGAAGCGGAAAAATACAGAATATGCCAATTTGATGGTAAAAATTTTGGAAGTTTTAAATTTAGACTGGATGCATTGCTTGAACAGCATGATCTCAAAAAATTCACGGAAAATGACATAGACCTTTTAACCATTAACAAAACAGCTGAAGAAAAGGCTGATTTGGTACTCCAAGAAAAGAAATGTAAGGCTATTATTATTAATCATATCTCGGACGATCAGCTGGAACACATTAAAGATCGGAAATCAGCAAAAAGCATAATTGACACACTTAAGTACATATTTGATAGGAAAACTATATCGAGTCAATTGTTCTTGAGGAAGAAATTGCTTACAATGAAATATCAAGATAATGATGACATTGAAAGGTACTTATTACAGTTCGACAAGCTAATAAGGGAATTGAAAGATTCTGGAGCGAATGTAGAAGAAGCAGACGCTGTTTGCCACCTATTGTTGAGTTTACCCAAATCATACGAAGCAGTGGTAGCAGCTTTGGAGACAATTGACCAGACAAAACTCACATTAGATTTTGTTAAAGCCCGTTTACTGGATGAAACCAATAAACGTAAACTCACTGGACGTTCAAATGTTGCACAAACCTCCAACGCTTTCCATACACAAGCGAATTACAAAATACAGTGTCATAATTGTGGAAGGTTTGGACACAAACGATCCGAATGCAGGAAAAAGCAGTATCACAATTCTCAAGGGGGAAATTTCAGTAAAAACTCAAAAACCCAAGGAGGATATCGTGGAATGTCCAAGGCTAATACTTGTGAAACACATACAGAGGATTCCAATGAAGAAATTTGTTTTATTGTTGGAAATGAAGACTCTGAAGTGATTGGGAATGATCGAAGAATAGAATGGTTTTTAGATTCAGGTGCTACAGAACACATGATTAATAATGAAAATTATTTTTACAGCTCGAAATTATTGCAAACTCCAATAGAAATTGCAGTGGCTAAGGATGGAATAAAGTTGAAGGCAACAAAAAGAGGAATAATCAAAATGTCTAACAATACGAAGATTATAAACGTGATGGATGTATTATTTGTTCCAAATTTGAAACACAACTTAATGAGTGTCTGTAAGTTGGAAGAAAAGGGATTCCAAGTAATTTTTGGACAGGGAAGAGCCATTATCAAACAAAATGAGCAAATACATCTAGAAGCACAAAAAGGTATGAAATTATATAAAATAAATCTTCCATTTATAACTGAAGGGATGGCTTCACTTGTTCGGCCCATGAAAAATGAAACTATGTTATTATGGCATAGAAGGTATGGCCATTTAAGTAAGTCTAGTATGAATGATTTATTGAAGAATAATATGGTTGAAGGTATACGAGGTGATTTAAAATGCGAATTTCAATTATGTGAACCTTGCATCAAAGCCAAGCAAACAAAATTACCCTATCATACTGTTGATAAACCACGGTCAAACAGACCATTAGAACTGATTCACACAGATGTTTGTGGACCTATTAAACCACAAACCAATGAGGGTTATAAGTACATAATAACGTTCATTGATGATTTTACCCATTTTGTAACTGTTTTCCTATCTAGAGAAAAGAATTCTGTTTTTAAGTACTTTAGACAATACAAGGAAGTATGTTGAAACAAATATACCTGAAACAATACATGATATTGAAAATCACCCAAACAAAGAAGAATGGACTGAAGCAATCAATGAGGAACTGCAATCAATGGAAATAAATAAAACCTGGACCATGGTAGATCCACCAATGGATAGAAAAGCGATTGACTGCAAATGGGTTTTTAGTGTCAAGAGAAATGACAGAGGTGATATCATTAGGTATCGAGCTAGATTGGTTGCTAAGGGATGCTCACAGAAAAGTGGTGTAGACTTCTACGAAACTTATTCACCAGTGACGAAGTTAAGTACTCTGAGGACAATTTTATCAGTTGCTAATGAGAAGAAAATGTCAATTCATCATATGGATGTGAAATGTGCGTTTCTTTATGGTACTTTGAAAGAAACTATCTATATGAAACCACCACCTGGATATGCCAGTAATGGAAAAATATGTAAGCTGAACAAAACTATTTATGGTCTCAAACAATCATCTAGAGAATGGTATAAAACATTGACAGATCATTTAATTAATTTTGGTTTTTCAATTGCTGAATCAGATAAATGTTTACTAACAAAATTTAAGGATACATATGTTATATATTTGATAATGTACGTTGATGATTTGCTCATAGTTAGTAATGATGATGAGTGTTTAACTACTTTAAAACAATATTTAAAAACAGCCTTTATAATGAAAGATCTAGGTGAAGTAAATTATTTTTTAGGTATAGAAGTTGTTAGAGATATACCGAATCAAATACTTGAATTAAGTCAAACAAATTTCATTGAAAGATTATTAATTAAGTTCAATATGGAGCATTGTCATGGACAGTTGGCACCAATGGAACTCAAACTAACTTTAGGCATTGATCATGATGTTGATTCAGAGAGCGTTTCCAATATTGTAAGCCATTTAGAGAACTTGTTGGATGTTTGATGTATCTTTCTTTAACTACACGAGCTGATATATGTTTTGCAGTATCATATCTGAGTAGATATCAGTCAAAACCTAGTATCTTACTTTGGAAATATTTGAAAAGAATTTTGAGATACCTCGAACATACAATAAATCTAAAATTAGTATATAAGGTTTTTTTGGGAGAGAATATTTTACAAGCATTTTGTGATGCTGATTGGGCTAATGAATCTTATGATCGGAAGTCCACTTCTGGATTTGTGATTAAGATTTATGGCAATACAGTTCAATGGGTATCACGAAAACAAAAGAGTGTGGCATTGTCTTCTTGTGAAGCTGAATTTATTGCACTTAGTATTACTATTCCAGAAATATTGTGGATGCAAAACCTATTGTTAGATCTAGGTATAGTAGAAAATGTAATACCATCTCAAATATATGAAGATAATCAGGGTGTTATTCACATTGTTAAGCAAAATAAGTATGAGAACAAACTTAAGCATATATCTATCAAGGTGAATTTTGTTCAAGGTATTTATATTAAAAAATTAATAAACATTACATATATTAGTTCATGTGAACAAGAAGCAGATTTGCTTACTAAATCAATTGGTCGAATTCAATTTGAAAAATTAGTTTCTTTACTGGGTTATGTGTAAAGGAAAGAAAAATTTATCGAATTGTGGAGGGGTGTTAAGAAAAAGAATAGTTATTTAAGTTTTTCTATGTATTTAGGAACCTAACCTATTTTGAAGATATAATAATTAATTATAACGTCTATGGTTTAAAAGTGTGTGCATGTTACGTAGGAAGAGGAAATAAAATATATTAAAGTTCTTGTTTAATTAATACAATAATAGAAGACTATATTAAAATACCCGATATTCCTCTTTCAAACGTCATTTGTTGAAATTACTGAATTTTGTTTGGGATAGTTCACACCCAAGCGAGTCCCGATCTTTAATACTTGATTCCTTTAATTCGTAACAAAGACGATATAAACGAGTAACCTCGAAATTTGGATTTTATGAGGTCGTAACTGATTCAAATCATTAGAAAAACACATGGCCCATATTCTACTGCTTTCAACTAGATTTATAACGCGTTTCGCCAGACGACGATAGATTCAGCAGACTAAACACATAACAATCTGATATCTATAAGAGAGGAAATCGATAACAATGAATGTTATAAATGTACACTAAGTAGTTATATTATAGAGAATATTTTAACATTCTAGTGACGAAGAACATTGAGGTCGATAAAAAAAAGATAAGACTTATATGATTCCGATCAATCATTGAAAATAGATGCCACCTTCAATTGAAAGTCGATAATTCACATATGAATAATAAAAAATAAACTTTTGTCAAGCCGTATTAATTAGCAAGTACTAATTTTCTTTATCCAATACAATCCGTGAATAGTCCCTAAATGAATCACGTACCTGCTGTTTATCATTTTATGATTGTTCTAACGTCCGTATGCCTAAATAAACATAATAAAAATTATAATCATATTGGTCAGAAATTTTGTTGAACACAAGATTACGTTTCCTATCTACGTGATTGCTATTCGTCTACGGGCGAAAACAATAATTTATTTGTTTCATATTGTTGGTTATTGAAATGGAATCAATACACACTGACGAATGAACAGTCATTGATGCATCAGGCCCAAGTAAACGTTGAATTGAAAGCGACAATGAGTGCGTCCATACACGAGCAGTCAAAGTCGACAGCTTCGAGCGGTCGGCGTTGGGCAACCTGCATTTTCAATACAAAATTGAGGTTCGCTATACACGGACCGCTCGAAAAATTGTACAGAAACTGCCGACTGCGCAACGCCGGCAACTTGGAGCTGTCTACTTTGCCTGTTCAATGCGGTCCGTGTATAGACGCACTTAGGCCCGGTGTACACATCCGCCTTTTTAGGCCCGGTGTACACATCCGCCTCTTTAGGCCCGGTGTACACATCCGCCTTTTTAGGCCCGGTGTACACTTCCGATTTTTTAGGCCCGGTGTACACATCCGATTTTTCAAGTTGCGGCGCCTTTGTGAGATCGGATCAATCTGATGCACACATGTTGCGGGCCGGATGAATTTATCCGTACATTTTTAAATTTCTTCAATGAACTCAATGTCCAATTCACTATCCGCCATTGTCCGAAATAACGCGAATACAATGATGTGTATACCGCTCAATATACATGAGACTAAAGACCGCAGGTACGTGATGCGGCCTAGAGGAAAGTGCTAGGAAAAAAACGACTGCGATATGGCCGTTGCGGCGCCGCAACGGGATGGCGGTATGTGTGCATTCTCCCATCAGATACTTTGCACCTCATACCGCAAGTGCGGCCCCGTAACAGCACCGCAACTTAAGAAGTCGGATGTGTACACTGGGCCTGAAGTTACGGTCTGAGGTACAGAGTATTAGATGGGAGAATGCCCACATTCCGCCGTCCCGTTGCGACCATGTCGCGGTCGTTTTTGCCTTGCACTTTCCTCTAGGTCACAGTTTCCCAAATGCCGCGTCGCGACCCGGTACCGGACCACAGAAAAAAAGTACAGGGTTGCAAAAAACTCCAAAATATCTTGCTGCTTTTCATTTTAGTTTCTTTATTTTCACGAAAAAGTGAAATATAACTGAATAAAACTGAATCAATTTTATTGAATAAATTAATTATGTGCGAAAATGCATTATACTTTTATACTTTCTGGGAATATATCAAGCTATTCTTGGAAGAAACTATTGAGAAGAAATAACGTCCCACAATGCAGCAACTTGTGAGAGAACACAAATTCAAATTATTTTGATTTAAATTATAAAAAACTAGTACTTATTCATTATTCAACTTTTTTGCTACCAATTAGCTATCATGTACGAGTTGCCTATTTCTTGCAAGTCAGAACTGGTAAACGCTTTACTTATTATTGTAAATAAAACTTTCGTTTTTGATTTTTTCTCTATTTTGTTGAACATAACAAATACTTCTTCGGATGTATACAAAATATTAACTTTTACAATGAGAATATCTATTGAATCTAGGAAAGAGAAATACAAATTGGATGGAAAAAACTTAAATCTAACATATTGGCAGGTAGAAAATAATTGGTACTGATGGAATAAATTTAGGTAATTCGAGGTAACTTATTGAATCCATTGTTTATCTTCTATCATTTTAACAATAAAAAAACCTGAAAATTTTTAGGTACAGGGTCCCAACGAAAAATATTAAAATAACCGGGTCACGAAGAAAAAAGTTTGGGAAACGATGCTCTAGGCCGCATCAGGACCGCAAACGTCCCTGCGGTCTCTTATAGGCCAGACATTTTAAGACTTTAAGACATTGAAAATGAAAAATTTAACAATAATTCCAAGTTTTTAAATTTTAGTCAAGTGAATGCTACACAGAGAAAGGAACAAATCTCATGCAAAAATATGATTTTTGGATTGTTATATTTTTGCAAATTACATAAAGTTCCGGACCGCGTACAAGGTTGCAAATTTGCAAATGCATCAGAATAGATGTTTTCTGAATATGAACGCAAGTTTCAAAACTTTTGTAATTATTTCGAGACCATCTTGCTCGAAAAAAATTATTACTTAACATGTTCCGATCAGCGTTATAGGTTGCAAATTTATACAGCTGTTCGGTATATTTCGCCGAAGTATCTGTCAAGTTTGCAGAACTTTTGGAATTTTTTTTTGGTCAGTTTATCAAAGACGTTAATTCTGGTTTTTAAAAAAATTTTCCGTACCCTTAAATTGGTTGCAAATTTGATACATGATATGAAATAATATATTTAATGCTACTCCAAGTATGCAGAACTTTTGGAATTTTTTTCACAAGCATACAGCAAAATTTAATGTTATTGCAATTTTAACAATATTCCGGACTTCGGAAAAAGTTGCAAAATTTCATAGTTTGTTTTTATCTCTTTCCCGATCCTTCATTTAATTTGAAAACTTTTGGAATTATTGTCAATTGATTATCTCAACTGACTGGCCTATTAGTACTCTGTTGTATATTGAGCGGGGTGCATACATCAGTGTATTCACGGATAGAGGAATTGGGCATTGAGTTCTTCATTGAAGAAATTAAAAAAATACCCGGTAATATGGAATGTAAACGATGAAAATTACAACGATCCAACGAAGAAGAGAGCAGCATGGACAAATATCTGTTGTTTGTTCAGCGATAATTTTCTCCAAGTCTAGAATCTGCGTAGGGATGTACCCAATAACATCTATCTTGTTTGCAAAGGTACTACTGTTCATACACCGGGCTTAAATCTTCACCCGATGCAGTGAAAAACCAGCCGCTTTTTTTAGTCGTATTTTTCTCGAAAATAATACCAAGGCTATTTCACTGAGCTCTGTCTCGCTAGCAACGCAAATTCAAGGATTTGCATTTAGAAGAAGTCAAAATTAGGAGCTTATTTGGTGGTAATTAAGTGCCAATTGACGCCAAACGAATTGCTGAAAATTGCGTTGCTTGCAAAATGTTTTGCTAGCAACGATGGGACAATGAAATATCAACAATTGATATAAGTAAGAAGGAATTAAGTGCTGCAGGTATAGAAAATTATATTGGATTTATACTAAAATTAAAGTAGTTATTCAAAAAAAAAAGCTAATGCAAGTCAGGTATTCAGGAAATTGAAATCAAGGTTCTTTTTATAAGATAGGCGCATCTCCACAGCTTTTG
Organism: Cynegetis impunctata; assembly: GCA_030704885.1. Taxonomy (NCBI): domain Eukaryota; kingdom Metazoa; phylum Arthropoda; class Insecta; order Coleoptera; family Coccinellidae; genus Cynegetis; species Cynegetis impunctata. The sequence goes on from JARQZK010002189.1 coordinate 508,550, forward strand.
CTGACTGAGTAAGAGAGTTGAGATTTGGTACATGGATTGAGTTGATGATAGGAAGTGCACACTGTAGGTTCCAATAAAGTTCTCCAAGGCCGCAATTTTTATGTTGAACGTTCAAGTGCTCTTGAGAATTTTCGTGCATCACTCATATTTACAGCTACTCCAAATTCAGTTGGAAGATTGAAAATTTGTATGTGAATTCGGTTGATGTAAGGGAGGTTACTATTTGGGTTTTCAAATATATTTTCTCACTGCCGAAATTTTTATGTAGAAATTTAACCCTCTCGGTCACGAATTAAAACTATTGGAGCGAAAAATCTGAAATTTACTGTGATGCAACTTATGATTTTTTTTAAATTTTTGATGTTAAATTCAGATTTTCAAAATGCTCCGTTTGGGCACTATGAGATGTCCCCAATTGAGGACATCATGAGCTGATGGAAGACAAAAAATTTTCAGAAATATGTTCAGAGGGTAAAATATTAATATGTTTTATTAAAATAACATTACAGGGTATGGTATTTCATGAATGGTCCATTTTCGAAGTACTAAAATGTATAAAATCTTACTTTTGCAGAAATAAAATAAAAGTGCTGTTATATTTACATAGATGTTGCGTTTACCGCTAGCTCACAATGTCCTCAAATTAGGACACTACACTTTCAAAAATCGCTGATTACAATATGCACAAAAATCACCAAACACAATTACTTTGGAACAAGTCACTTATTGTGAACGTGAGCAAACAGTTTTCAAACATATGGTCTATCGAATATAACAAAAAAACAAATAAACAGTAGAGCGCTACACTGCTGCCACAGCTACCCTACGGAAACCTATATTTCAAATGAATGAATTTTTTTCCATCAGCTTGTATATGGCAGCACATATATTCATTTGGAAGTATATGATGTCCACAACTGAGAACAATGTGACAGAGAAGTAAGAGCAAGCGGCACTTCATAGGAAAAAATCCAAAGTAGATTGTCCTCAATTGAGGACAAGGTGAGCGAGAGGGTTAATTACGGGGGTTTCGCAGGTATTTAAGTTTTGCGCATCTCGTCAGCTCTTTGGGGGCTAAGGATTTATATCTAAAACTGACAAAATTTAGGGGGAAATAATGACTTAGTGTGACGGAGCTCTGCTGCTCGCGCGTTTCTTTTCTTATTATGAAATCAATGTTCAAAAGGTTGTTGAATAGCTACACTTCACTGAAGGAGAGTTTTACGTATTCTCCTTCAAAAAAATCGAAAATAAAAAATTTTGTTCACGAGAAAAAAACGTGAAGTAGAAACTCACCATCAGTTTTTCCCTATCCATATCTATGAGATCTGATCCTTTGATATCCTTGCACTTGAAGACATCCGCGTAAGAATACATATTCAAGGCAGCCATCCATTCTATTACGTTCAAGTTTGTCCATTCTGATATTGGCTGAAATGAGAGAACAATCGTTTTACAATCACGTATTTAAAAAGCAAGATAGAAGAAGTACAATGAAAAATATCGAAAAATACAGAACTTTTTAGTCGGAATAAAATTATTGGATTGTTTTGCAAATTTTTTTTCTCAATTATAAAAATACTACTAACTTCTAGTATTTCACCATAATTTATGTTATGATGATAAGAACATGGGAGACCAAGTTTCGCTCCGTCTAACCAAAATAAAATCTCACAAATATAGCGCCATCTCACACAATCTCAAGGTAACAGTTGATCATCATATAGGTAAGTACCACACAATTCTACGAGATGTCGTCTTATGAACTCGTCATTTTTTTTGTGTGTAAAATTGGGTTCTCACAAAAGAAAACAGTCAAATTTCATAAGCATATGAAAATGAGTTAATTTTTCAGATTATTGGATGAAGAAACTATATTCTACGCATTATATTTTAATTTTCCCCGCTCGCTTTGTAATAAACCGTTAATGACTGTATTCAATAGTGAAACATTACGATTAACGTAACGACTAAGGTTTAGAATATATTTAGGTTTTAATTCATGTCGCACGTTTCTGAGAGCTATTTCACCTTCAGATGCTTAATGAATAATGGTACATATTTTCTCGATGCAGATATATAAAGGTACACTGAAGTAGGTAAATGACATGAATAATAATCGAATTTCGTGACTAAACTTCAACATACATACATATGTATATATAAATACAAATAAATATATACATATTTATATATATACATATATATATATATATATATATATATATTTATATCTATATATATATATATATATATATATATATATATATATATATATATATATATATATATATATATATATATATATATATACATATGTATATATAACTTTTTGATAGTTACTAGCAATAACAGGCTTGGTGAATCTCAAAAAACTCGATTTTATTAAAAAGTTGACGTTTCGCTACGACATTCGTGGCTTTTTCAAAACTTTTGAAATATTGAAATTTCTTTGACATTTATTCATTTGAAAAAATTTGAATTGTTAAGAAGGTTTCTGTAGTTCCCTTTCCATCTAATATCAACAGACCTGACTGTTGGTATTGGACTAAATAGCACGTAATTAATAACTGAAGACGGCCACAGCCGTAATAAAAAACATTTTGACAAAAATATGAATGGTACCCTATTCTTTGACTTTTCAAAATCAAAATAATTTGAACATATTTCGAACATTACGTGGGTAAAGGTTTCTGTGGTTTCCCTTACCATCTAATAATAACAGATTTGAATGTTAATATTGGACTGAATAGCACGTAATAAATAACAGAGAACGGCCACAGCCGAAAAATTTTTGATGAAACATAGTAGGTAGTCTTTTTTAACTATTCAAATTTTTTCAAATCAATAAATGTCAAAGAAATTTCAATATTTCAAAAGTTTTGAAAAGGCCACGAATGTCGTGGCGAAACGTCAACTTTTTAATAAAATCGAGTTTTTTTGAGATTCACCAAGCCTGTTATTGCTAATAATTATCAAAAAGTTAAAAATAGTATATATATATATATATATATATATATATATATATATATATATATATATATATATATATATATATATATATATATATATATATATATATATTAATTAATATTTAAGGGTATTCGATTCCGTGTTGGTGGTTATTGTTTAATAAGAAATACTCTTATGTCTTTGCCAAGCTTTCGCAACATTGACTTTATAACGAACCGTGATTAATTAACATATTCAATTAAAACTGACAGCTCTTTACAAAAGAAAGAAAGATCAGGTGTTTTCAAATTGTAATTTTATTTTTACTTTAAGATTAATTTTATATAGTGACCTTTTGTATGTTTGTTGTGTTGTACGAGTATTGAAATGTATTGTATTGTAGCAAGTTTGCAATGTTCACGTCAATAACCTCAACGTTCGGTAAGAACAATTTCGTTTGGAGGTTAAACACCTTATTTTAATATATCATTTTAATTTTGTAGAAGCCCTGATGAAGCAATAAAATAATTGCGAAAGCTTGGCAAAGACATAAGAGTATTTCTTATTAAACAATAACCACCAACACGGAATCGAATACCCTTAAATATTAATTAATAAAAATTCAACGATTCGTAATTCAATTAAGAAATATATATATATATATATATATATATATATATATATATATATATATATATATATATATATATATATATATATATATATATATATATATATATATATATATATATATATATATATATATATATATATATATATCTACTCGTCTTTTCTCAGCAATAACAGACCAATATAAATAGAAAACAGAATAAATTCAACAGTTAACGTTTCGGTACTTTCTGAAACTAAATTTTTGACGTGAAATTGCGCCTGATGCCATAATATCAGCAGTCAGGTCTGCTAATATAAACTGGTAAGGGAAATTACAAAAATACTCAGGTAATGTTTAAAAAGAAATGTGGATGTGATTTTTTTTTTTTTTTTTTAAAAAGAGGTGGGACGTGTGCCCTCTCACACGCGCCCGACCTCCGTACAATATTGGCTTCGTTAACTTGAACATTTAGCCATCAATTCACTATAATGAGGGGAACAACTTAAATCCGGACGGATACAAACACCCAGGAACACGGTGGGAATCGAACCCACAAACTCCGTCAACGAAGACGGCATAGCGCTACCTATAGCCTCTCCGCTACCGGAGCTCCCGTGGATGTGATTGATCATTGGTTGGATATTTTGAAGATGTGAGATAGTGCTTGAAAACAACTGTTTTTAAAGTTGGCATATTGGAGATAGGGGTGGTTAGATGACAGGATGTTATTGAAGGGTGCTTGTGTTTTACTAGGGTTTAATTGTTGTGTTTCGATTCATGTTGTTTGTCAGACAAATTAAATCTGTATATGTTGTACTTAAATGTTTTATATCAGTTCTATCAATGATGGCTTCAGTTGAATTTTTCGAATATGACAAAAACAGAGGGGAATATACGAGATGATACACATACAGTCCAATATAGACAAGACAGTTGATGATAAACAAGATATAAAGTATTTGAGTCAACTCTACTTGCCACTACTGACGAGACCAAATAAAAATAACAAGAAAATGACAGTGCCTAACAGACAATAAATATTATTGACATTTGCATATGAGCGTTCCTTCAAGACAGAACGGTGGGATATTATTTGAATTTACTCAGATTTTAACTGAAGAATATCATATTTTAACGCGTTTTAATATATTTAGTTTACTTATTGTATTTGTAGTCATCTATTACCTGAAAAATTTCCAACAAATTGAAACCGATATATACATATTACAAAAAAAACAGGTGACAAACCAATATAATTGGTATATATATATATATATATATATATATATATATATATATATATATATATATATATATATATATATATATATATATATATATATATATATATATATATATATATATATATATATATATATATATATATATATATATATATATATATATATATATATATATATATATATATATATATATATATATATATATATATATATATATATATATATATATATATATTATATATATATATATATATATAAATATATATATATATATATATATATATATATAAAGGGAATTAAACCAAGTTTTTTAGAATCATTACATGTTAATAAATTTAACCTAGACATTCCACCACCAGGTGGCAGTTCAATTTTAATTTCATGAGTATCTTATTCAAGTACTTTAGATTATAACTGTATCTTCACATCTGTGCGTCGAGAAAATATTTAGCATTATCCATTCATCATTTTAAGATGAAGTAGTACTTCGAAACGTGCGTCATGCATACAATCAGAAATATGTTGAGAAAATTGTTTTATGCCAGTACTTCATTATGAATATCACTTATCAACAAGTATCGGTATAACAAAATACTTATATTTAATGAACAGCGTAGTTGTTTTCAAATTATTCTCCAAACTGCTCCCCTCACAGGTTATTTTTAGGGTTCCGTACCTCGAAAGGAACCCTTATAGGATCACTTTGTTGTCCGTCCGTCTGTCTGTCAGGATCCTTTTTCTCAGGAACGCGCGGAGGCATCGAGCTGGAATTTATATCAAATACTCAGGTCTACTGTTCCTTGGAGCTGTGAAAATCGAACTTCTAAGCCAACGCAATCAAAAGATACAGCCGTTTATGCCGCAAATTTTCGACACTCGCAAGGGAATCAAGTACTTCCCGTGAACTTAGAATCTGGAAATTTGGTACGTAGCACAGATAAAAGAAAAATTGCGAAAACCGTAAATTTTTAGTTACATCAAATAATAAAAAAGAATTTGTACGGAACTCTCGGTGCGCGGGTCCGACTGGCACTCGGACCGTTTTTTTTTTGGCGATGTCCAATGGAGAGAACATACCTGTAGGTATAGCTCTAACCGACAATAAAATTAGGGGAAAATTCAAAGGTTATAGAATCTCAATATTTTTCAGACAAATTAAAAATATAAAAACAATCTTATTAATCGGAAGGAAGAGTTTGATTTTCTGAGAATAATTTCTAAAAATCGAGGATGGTCTTCTCTCAATTCTCTTCCTAAATTCATTTCCGACCTATTTTATGATTTGATTACTGTAACTACAGTAAGTTTTAAATTTCGGATTGATTGGGCAGATACTAGTGATAGAACGATACCGATATGGATATCGGCAATTGTTGCCGATTATCGGTATCGTATCGGCAAGAAAATTGCCAATATATCGTTAAAAAAAAAGTTTGCGCTTTTAAATTTTTTCAGTGCATAAATGACATACTTTATTGAACAAAATGAAAAAAATAAAATATTCTGATTTTTACTAAAAAAGTAAAACAAATCCTAACACTACTATCAACAAATATACCTAATGTAGCAGGAACTAAATACAGTAAATACTTAATACTTAAAATTTAATTTTTTGATATTATGATGCAAAAACACCAACATTTCAGCCCTATCTGCATTTAGTCTATTTATTTTAGGCTCGTAAATATTACCTAATTCACTAAAAAGTTGTTCACTTGACACACTGGCAGCGGGTGCTGAAAGGTAGACTGAAGCTGCGTTGCACAAACTAGTAAATTTCTTTTTTTCTACCTCCCACCACTCAAAAGGAGATTTATCTTTTAATAGAGTTGAAGATGCCAAATATAATATTATTTCATTTCCCCATCCTTGCTTCATGTATTTTGTAGTACTGGTCTCGGAAGCCGAAGTAGAGGCAATGCTGTCAAAAGTTTCCCAAAATGTATTTTGCTTATTTTGCAAATGGCTTAAGGGAATATTTTCTAAATCTTCATCTTCTGATGATTCTGGATCCACTTCAGCTACTGTATATTCATATTGTCTTTTTATTATATTTTTAATACAAGATAATGTTTGTTCTTTAATATCTTTTGGGAAAAAATGCATTTTAAACCTAGGGTCTAAGAATGTGGCAACATACAGATTTTCTCGTTCAAATAAGATATCACCAAGTCGTCTCTCTAAACTTGTTAGAAGTTCGTACTTTATTGAACCTACACCAGCATAGTTTGGTCCCTCTTTGGATAAATATTCTGTTAAGGTTACGACTAATGGAATCACTTCAGAAATGCAACATTGTTCTTTACTTGCGGTTTTTGTTATTTCTTCAAATGGCCTTAAAATATTGAGGATGCTTTTTACCAATTTTCATTCAGAGTAAGTTAGGTTGGTGAGACCATCATTGTTGGAAATATATAAACTGATTGCTTCTTTTTGTTCCAATATACGCTCAAGCATATAGTAAGTAGAATTCCAACGAGTCTGAATATTCTGAATTAACTTCTTTTTTGTTTGCCGATACGATATATCGGTATATCGGCACGTAAATATCGGTATCGGCCGATATATCGGCAAAAAAAAGTGATATCGTTCTATCACTAGCAGATACATGATGTAAATTAATAAACATATTAAAACAATGGTTTATAAAAACAATTTACACATTCATCAAATAAAATATGACGTTGAGAGATTCCGTTACATACATAAAGTTCAAGCTTATAAAAGTGTTGATAAATAAGAAAACGTGTATTACATAAAAGTTTCATAAATGTGTATTTGAAAGCAACCCGCATTTTTTGTCGTTCGATGGATGATATATGTTTAACCAGTAAAATTAGTCTTCCATTTATCCTGATGATCCTGGTCAGGACAAAGAGATGAAATTATAGTATTGCTTATAATTTTATGGTTATTACGTGAGCAAAGCTTTAAAAATTATCAGAAGTCTTATTAAAGTCGGTAATATCAACCGCGTTTGGTCCGGATGGTTGGGAAATTGTCTATAGGGCACAGACGGTACCGGGTTCGAATCCCGGATAAGATAGGTGATGAAAACTTTTGGTATTATTGCCAATTGATCATCTCAACTGACTGGCCTAGGCGTCCAATCGCGCAGTTAGAGAAAACCGGCATTAAATTATACCCCAAAAGGCATAATTTTTAAAAATAAAATGGATTAGCGATTAATCGATATATTATTATATCGCAATTCCGCGAATTCAATTATCTAGTTTGTTTTGGACTTTACTTAACAATTCCTGCGCTGCGTCTTATTTGAATCCTAATAACGGTCGTTAAAATGTACGATCGTTCGGTAGCGCTTGTATATGTAACCAGAAAGGAATAGATTTCATGGTTATTGAAACCTTATCAACCAACTGAAATAAACAAACAGTCGTAAATTCAAAGCATACTTTATGAGCTATAAAAGTTGAAATAAACTGCAAGTAGAAAATTAAAGAGGTGATGTCCGTGGCGTCATTGCTCAACTAAGGCTATTATTATTACAATTGTTTTGAGGCTGGTCGGGAAGTACACAATATTCGCGAATTATTTCTATAAACTTTATTATTCCGCGTTTATTATTCGACATCAAAACCGAACACTATTGGGAAATAACCTGTAATTTACGGTGTAATATATTTCGAGAATTTCATACTACGTAGTAGATTTATTGGAAACCGTGAATGTTTCCTTCAAAACGCCTCTTCTCTAAAAACATCATTTCCTTTCAACAAGTACCCGTAAATGCCGATTTACTGAATTGAGTGGTTTTAATCGAATCATAAATCAAACAGAAAAATCAGTCTAAGCCATATATACATTTGTCATATGAAACATATACACAAGAGCACAAGAAATATAATTCGTAAACCTCAAAATACAGTAGAAAAATGATACAAACAGAACGATAAAAAAAAATTTCGTGTCAGCTCCGACGCACGACTGGAGTTTGTCAGTTTTTTTTACATCTTTCAATATTATATAACCTTAAATCACTTAATAATTTTGTTTTCTGTGCACAAATATAAGTATCACTACGTATAAATAAATAAACTACAGTCTAAAATCAAAACACAAGTTTACGGTTAGGTTGCTGTTGTAAGTGTTGTATCACATATACCTACCTATACATGCATCAACTGTTGCCGGTATACCCTAGTAATATATGCGGCGTAAAAACAATATAAAATAAAAAAAATATATTCAATTAATCAAACAACCATACATACATTAAAATAACAGATAACTGTTCGTTAATTCAGTTAATAATGAAAATAATAATAAAATAAACTGCATTCACATGATTTTCAGTTTTTTCTTCTTCGTTGTTCATCGTCATTCAAATCAGTTTTTTTGATATCTTTCAATATTTTATTAGCTTCAATCAATTAATAATTTTGTTTATCGTGCACAAATATAAGTATCAGTAGATATAAATATCTATACATGCATCAACTGTTGCCGGTATACCCTAGTAATATATGCGGCGTAAAAACAATATAAAATAAAAAAAATATATTCAATTAATCAAACAACCATACATACATTAAAATAACAGATAACTGTTCGTTAATTCAGTTAATAATGAAAATAATAATAAAATAAACTGCATTCACATGATTTTCAGTTTTTTCTTCTTCGTTGTTCATCGTCATTCAAATCAGTTTTTTTGATATCTTTCAATATTTTATTAGCTTCAATCAATTAATAATTTTGTTTATCGTGCACAAATATAAGTATCAGTAGATATAAATATCTATACATGCATCAACTGTTGCCGGTATACCCTAGTAATATATGCGGCGTAAAAACAATATAAAATAAAAAAAATATATTCAATTAATCAAACAACCATACATACATTAAAATAACAGATAACTGTTCGTTAATTCAGTTAATAATGAAAATAATAATAAAATAAACTGCATTCACATGATTTTCAGTTTTTTCTTCTTCGTTGTTCATCGTCATTCAAATCAGTTTTTTTGATATCTTTCAATATTTTATTAGCTTCAATCACTTAATAATTTTGTTTATCGTGCACAAATATAAGTATCACTAGATATAAATATCTATACATGCATCAACTGTTGCCGGTATACCCTAGTAATATATGCGGCGTAAACACAATATAAAATAAAAAATATATATTCAATTAATCAAACAACCATACATATATTAAAATAACAGATAGCTGTTCGTTAATTCAGTTAATAATGAAAATAATAATAAAATAAACTGCATTCACATGATTTTCAGTTTTTTCTTCTTCGTTGTTCATCGTCATTCAAATCAGTTTTTTTGATATCTTTCAATATTTTATTAGCTTCAATCAATTAATAATTTTGTTTATCGTGCACAAATATAAGTATCAGTAGATATAAATATCTATACATGCATCAACTGTTGCCGGTATACCCTAGTAATATATGCGGCGTAAAAACAATATAAAATAAAAAAAATATATTCAATTAATCAAACAACCATACATACATTAAAATAACAGATAACTGTTCGTTAATTCAGTTAATAATGAAAATAATAATAAAATAAACTGCATTCACATGATTTTCAGTTTTTTCTTCTTCGTTGTTCATCGTCATTCAAATCAGTTTTTTTGATATCTTTCAATATTTTATTAGCTTCAATCAATTAATAATTTTGTTTATCGTGCACAAATATAAGTATCAGTAGATATAAATATCTATACATGCATCAACTGTTGCCGGTATACCCTAGTAATATATGCGGCGTAAACACAATATAAAATAAAAAATATATATTCAATTAATCAAACAACCATACATATATTAAAATAACAGATAGCTGTTCGTTAATTCAGTTAATAATGAAAATAATAATAAAATAAACTGCATTCACATGATTTTCAGTTTTTTCTTCTTCGTTGTTCATCGTCATTCAAATCAGTTTTTTTGATATCTTTCAATATTTTATTAGCTTCAATCACTTAATAATTTTGTTTATCGTGCACAAATATAAGTATCACTAGATATAAATACCTATATATGCATCAACTGTTGCCGGTATACCCTAATATATGCGCCGATATACTAATAATCTCGAAGTGAAAGGTGCGCATAGTACGTTGCGCAAAGGAAAGTAACATTTCACTTTTAGTTAACACTCGATTCTAATCATAAAATTTGCATACCGCGAGCTTAGTATGAATATCGTTTCACAAGGAGTAAACACCAAAAATATATTCCATTACCTTCTATTCCACCACTAACAATATAAACTATCAAATATTTTGAACCAACATAATATCAACGAAGCTGACATTACACAAAATCAGATAAAACTAATCTATTCCAAATTAAAAAGTCAAACACCCCATTTGAGAGAATCTCATTTAGTTTATAGTATACCTTGCAGATATTGTGATAAATCATATATCCGACAAAGTTTCCAAAATGTGAGGAAAGATTAAAGGCACATAAATATGCAAGAACAAAAATTACAGCAATAATCGAGCATACCAATAATGAGATTTAAAATTTCAACTTTAACTGCACCAAAACTTTAGAAATAGAAAAAGATAACAATGCCGAAAAAACAATTGTTGCACATTCGAAAAAAATTAACTAAGGAAGATTAAGTACAATATAAACAGATCTTATTTATCTAGCAAACAACATCAATAAAAAACAACAATTACTCCAACAAACTGGAGCACAAACAACCCAAATTCTTCGATAACATTCACTCAACTAACTCAACCCCTTTCTCTAGTAGACTAACTTCAAATACAGATTTAACTTTTTCAACACCATCCACATCTTCAGAACATCCAACCACAACCATCAACCACATCCACAACATTAATTTTTTCTAAAATAGGTGTCATTTTGAACATAGTCAAAATTACCTGTAGTCCATAAGTTCCTCCTTGAATAAAATAATTAAGGATCAATTTGTATATAATGTGGGCAGGGGTGTCTCTGGTTTCCCCTACTATCTAAGATTAGCAGACCTGACTGCTGATATTATACTGAATACTCCGTAATTAGTAATTGAAGACTGCCACAGCCGCTAAACATTTTATGAAACATAGTCATTTGTTTTTTAACTTTTCAATTTCTTCAAAATTCATAAATGCCAAATTAATTTCAATCTTTCAGAAGTTTTGAGAATTTCGTGCCGATAAGTTGGCTGTTTAAGAGGGTCGGTTTTCTGACTCAAATGGTCAGTTTTTATATATATATATATATATATATATATATATATATATATATATATATATATATATATATATATATAGAGTTAATAAGTTTCTTAAACCTTTTTATTGAAATATGCTTTAGATGAAGTGTTAGTGGGTATCAGCGTTTATTGATGTTCACTTAGAAATTATTCAAGATTTACTTCCAATTTTGTTTACGTTTCGGCTAGTTTCCAGGCCTTTTTCAAAACTATAAAAATTGCAAAACAAAGAAAATTTTCAATATCATCACAAAAACATTTCTCTTCACGACATACAACATGTAACAAATAAATAAATAAACTGACATTAGCAACTAATATATGTCAACATGATCTTACACTCTCACACACTTCTACTCATTGACCGCAACACACATTAGCACAGATTGACATACTTACATATTGACTTCCCCTAGGTGAAGTAGTATTTAAATTAAATTATTGTAATATAATAATTTGTTAAGTTGTTCTAAGTCCTTTCTGTTATTAATAGAATTTTGGTTTTGTTTTATTGCTTATCATCTCATGAATTTCATGTTTCTTTTTGTCGGGTTCAGTTTTCAAAATTTTTGTGTTATTAAAATCAAATTCATGCTTCAATTGTCTCTCATGTTTTGTGAGTGCTGTATTGTTTTTCTAGTCATACTTGTGTCCTTTCAATCGGTTTTCGAGATTCTGTGATGTCTGATATTTTGAAGAGAAAAGTCTAAAAACAAATGACTATGTTTCATAATATATATATATATATATATATATATATATATATATATATATATATATATATATATATATATATATATATATATATATATTATTCGAAAAAATGTTTTAATGTTTTGATCGACAAATCACTTAATTCATGCGATAATAATAAAAGGGATAGTGGTATACATAAACTGCAAATAGTTGAAAATATATTTCATAGCATAACAGTCACGACCGACCAATTGAAAAATTCAACTCGGATATTAAAAACCAACGAAAAGATCGAGTCAAATGAAAACGTTAATTAATAGAAAACAACAAAGAAGATTATTCAACTGAAGAGGAAAATGCGCCTCACTTCTGATTATTTAATTAGTCCACTATAGAACTCCCGTTATTCAAAGAACAACATTCGACAATATCACGTCGTCTTCGTTAATGTAAATTATTAATAGATATCTACCCCGAAAATCGTCTTGTTTATAATCCACCCTGAACATTTTAAAACTCATCACGGAAAATCTGACCCAGTTGAAATGCATCGTTGAATGGAACGAGACATGTAAAATTTTATGGCAATCTATTTCAGATAGAATGGCAATATTCTGCATGAGCATATTTCATTCTGTTGTCATTGTTTTACGTAGTAAAATGTTATACGAGGAACGTGCTGATTTCAAGTTTTCCCTAGTTTTGATATCATGTCTCGCCAAATAGGTCAGCATTTGGTGTTATGTTTCATGGTTTATGAGAATTTAAATTATGCACAGCGTACATAAAATTTGTTCAAGGTAGGCTGCAAGATACAGGAAGCGCCATTTATTCATATTACGTGACACCGAATGTCCTATCGGTGTCGTGTGCCATATCTATACGAATGGATGACAATTCTATCAACTTTTCCCCATTGCCGATTTACGATTACAACAAAACGGACTGCGCAAAATACAACAAATTTCATGTACCTGGGAAGCAGTTTTTTCGATTTTTTTTCAATACACTTATTGCCAGTGGCGTATCCGGAGATTGAGTTTGGGGGGGGGGTTAGTGGCAAGTTTTAGGGAGTTGAGCTGAACTATTTGTAAGATAATCAGCTCAAGCAAAAGCGGTGGAGGGAGGTGTGTTGTTGATTGATCTTAGCTCATCCATAATTCAACATTTTTATTCTACATTAAAAAAATATAAAATAATTGCGAGGACATGTACATACAATATTCCTCATAAAATGTGAAGATATAAAATATACATAAAAGTTAAGAAATAAAATATATATAAAACTCAAGAAAAACATATGAAAACCCAAGAAATAGGCTATTCAAAATTTGAAGGAAAAATATCAGAAAGGTGAAAAAGATCACATCAGGTGAAAAGAGTATATGAATTGGATGTTTGTTGGTTATTGACTCTCACTACTAAACTCACCTGTAAACTTAACAATATCACTTCACTATAATTTAGAAAATCTTTCTTCACTTAATACTCAATCTCTCAGAAATCAGCAATTTTAAGTTTCAAGTCTCAACTATGAACTGGAAGAAATGCGCATCAGATATAACTAGGGTTGCCATCCGTCCGGGTTTCCCAGGATTTGTCCTAGTTTAGGGGGCGCCCGGGGGTCGTCCGGACGGGGCTTTCAAAATATGTCCGGGTAAAACGTAAAACCCGGACAAATTTTGTGTCCAGGGAATCCCGATTGATTTAGAGATGAGCAATATATTAAAACAAATCATAGTTGAAAATTAATTTATAATCGTAAGCCGTATTCAAGCTAAATCCAGAGAGAAACTAGCTAAATACACATACGGTTTCTCCTCTGACCAAGTATAATTTTAAAGATTTGAGTTTCTCCCTCTTTTGAAAATTCCTGATGGAAAAAAAGAAGCTTGTCACTTATTTTTAATTTATAGTTAATAAATAATTTAGGCTTTTGGTTACCTAACCTATCTAACCGAACTAGATGACTTATCCTATATTTGTTGTTACAATGTAGAATGCAGTCTATTTGATCTATTTTGATCTACTAAAAATTATCATTATAAGTTGTTTTTTTTTTTATGATACCAAAAAAAAGAATTTTTCTGATTATTTTTGTTACCATATTACCTCAAAAACAGAAAACTGTAAACTGTGTTATATAAGTAGATATTTTATTTGTTTTTGTTGTTTTTTTACATCGAAAACAAGCGGTTTGAAGTTCAAATAAATGAAAAAATTGAAATATAAAGGATGTTTTATTTTATTCAAAAAAAATATATTTTACGGGGTGTCCGGGAACGAACTAAATTTTACCCAAATTCCGGGGTTTTAAAATTTTTTGTCCGGCGTCAGCAATTTAGGTGATGACAACCCTAGATATAACGTACCTACGTCACTTCAGGTTCTACCAGATGTAGGGAATTCACATAGAACTCGATGGATGTTAATCTAAATTCAGTGGATTTTATTTCTGCAGATAATAAATCGTCATCGGCGGAATTCTTTCAATAATCGTGAGTATGTATAACAAAAGTACTGAATTTGTATAATTTTCATAATTTGTATTGAAGAATTTGGACCAAACGATGCGGCAACCCGCACCCCTGCTTTTGAGTAAGTGAAGCCGAGGCATCGCGCGTAAACACCTATTTACTTATGCAACCACACAAACTTTCGCATGCGATTCACTGATCTAGGTATGATCTATCTAGAATCTATCTATTCTGATAAACTTCGTCCGTTTATTTATTTCTTTTATATGCTACGTGGAATATCAAATAATATGAAAAAATCTTTTTCATTAGTTTCGTACAATGTTTGATATATTTTATATTTTCAATTTAATTCGAAGATTTAGTGTTGCAAATTCTCTTCTGGGTGGGAGGGTAATTACACCCAGTAACCCCCCCCCTGAATACGCCACTGCTTATCGCCATTATCCAACTGTCAAACACGCATTGATGTCTCTAGTGCGAACGTGTCAATTGATCGAGTCAGTAGTGAAATACAAAACGTTTGCGTGGAGAACAATCTGAAAATTGTGGTAAACTGCTATTCTCGAGAAGTAATTGAAGTTAACGAGTTTTTTTTTAAGGTTACATGCGAACCATTCGAATGTATCGATTCAACAATTTTCGCAAGTTTCAAAAATATCGCTACACATCTACTAAGCAATTCTATACACATTTTACATTTAAGTACTGAATGGTGAAAGTAGCTACTTCGATTAAAACAATAAAAACGTTAGCCTTTGGCTTTAAAATTAGTCGAAATAACTCAATATCACCCGAGCTTAGATCACTTATGCCCGATTTCACCAACGAGATGTAAGGAAGTTCCTAACTAAGTAATTCCTACGCTAGGAAATACTGAATCCATTAGTAGTAGTAGTATTTATTAATCACCAAATTACATGAATTTACAAAAACATACAATAGAAAAAAGAAAGAAATGAGCGACTAATATAGGTAGTAGGGAAGGTTTGTCATACCGAGTCTTATTAAGTGATATTTTTCAGCGGAAACATCGGTGTTGATGATTCACTTAAGTTTTTGGAAAACTTGTCTGTTAAACATCAACGCCAAAATTATTTCCTTTGAATATGGTCAAGATATAATGTGCTTTGAGATACTCGGGCAGACAATAAAATGCCTATACTTCTAAAATAGAGTTAACAATATCAATAGTAGTGAATAATATTCCAAGTACTCTACAAAAAAGACATAACAAATATAAATCACATATAAATTCAAAAGTATAAAATCTCCCAACATGCAGGTAATGTAAAAATTGTAAAACATAAAAACTTGAATATGTAAACGTATAAAAAAAATATCAAATGTTACAATATAGGGTCAAGTGGGGTATATGTAAACGCTTTTTACAAGTTTGTTTACATTTTCCCGAAATCACGTTTTGTTCCCATATCGCCAAGTCTTTGTTGAACATAAAAATGCATAGTTTGATAATGTACTTTTTATAGTACATATTCACTGAGAAAACAATAAGAATCCTATTTTATAAAAAGAAAAATCTGTGCCATGAAATTAACGTCATGTTTACATTTACCCGAAACTTTCGGGGTAAATGTAAACAGTTTACCAATGTACATATGATGGTAATGTGTTCTAAAATGGGAAAATGTAAACACATCACAGGTTCAATATTTTTCACAAAAGTATATGAATCTAAACACATGTTTACATTTACCCCAAAAGAAAAAGAAAAGAAGTATAAATTTTAAATCGTTTTATTATTAAAATACAAATTTACAATAATATGTAATTCAAGGTTTACCAAAATAAAAATAAAGATTGATTGTAGCTAAAACTGGGGTTCTTCCATCCACCCGTTGTTCGATGTCGAGTATAGAGTAGAGAAACATTTCTGAGACGTCCATTTCGGCTGTACTGCGGCTTCTTTAAATACAATGAGTGGTGGCAGGGCAGACCCATCTGCCCCAACACAAGCTAGGACAGTAGTATTTTCCCTACCACTTCCTCCCGATACTCTGCAAAGTGGTTTTCCTTTGCAACCAATGGCTCGAATGCGACTTGGGTCACTTGGAAAACCGCTCTCATCTGCATTAAATACGAAGCAGGATTTGTCAATGCTATGCAAATTTTTATCTGTTACTGTTTTTTCCAGGGTGTTGTAGAAATCATAGATGACTTCAGGTTTTCTAGCATCCTCGCGCAGTTTTTGAAGATGTTCTGGTTTCTTCACTGATAGCCTAGGATGGCGCTTTACGAAATCGTCGTACCAGTCATTTCCGGGCTTATTATTTTTGAACGGCGTTTGAATCTTTTTACTCTCAACGTAAGTTTTGACGAGTTCTTGTAGTTCGTTTTTATCGCATGGAAACCCATAGGCTGCCCGATCCAATAAACATGCCTCTGAATTTGATTCGACTTCTGCTAACAGGGCTGGTTTCCGACCCCTGGTAGTGAACTGTAATGGAGTTTTTCTCTTGCCTGACAACCTTTGACATATATAAATAATAATAATAATATGACGGAAATAGGAACGACATAAAATGACGCAGCTTCTTTATTAGTTTTGTTTTTATTTTGAACATCGTCCATTGCCCTCATTAAGTCCTGGTGTGTGTATGAGGGTCCAGTACCATTTTATTGGTAATTTCTGGGCATCTGACACATAATGGAGTTTACTTATCTAAAATTGTGCCGAATTTATGATAAGAATATTCATTTACATTTACCCCAATACGATGTTTACATTTTCCCCATTCAACAATTATCGGGGGTAAATGTAAACATATCTTTTTTTTATTAAACTAACCATTGGATAAATACCATTATGTGCCATTTAATGATATATAGATATCTAATAATTATGTTGCCAAAAAAATCGTAATTACTTACCTTAAACAAGCGCCAAAATACCTAATATTTTGTTATAATGTCCGTTGGAGTTTACAAATTTTAACACGTGGCTGTTCTCGGACGTGTGACGGACTGAAACACATGTGCTTAGTGTTGAGCGATATTTCACGAACTGTGATTAAATCACTGATATCAAAAAGTCACAGGTAGTCACAGTTCCCTTCCCGTGATAAAAAGCGTGATTTGATATCACAGTTCAAAGATGTGATAAAAAGCGTGAATTGATATCACAGTTCAAAGATGTGATAAAAAGCGTGAATTGATGTCACAGTTCAAAGATGTGATATCTGCTTGGCGATATTTCAGGGTGATACGCGACTTCGTGCCCGATATTGCTACTGATATTTCATATGAATTGAATATCTTAAGTCGTAAGTTGTTACTTCGTTCTCAATATCGTTACTATATTTGATATTATAGATCCTATACTTAATATTTGACTATTATTTCCCCGTGAAGTGTGTGAAAATAATTTTTAAGATGAATATGCGTAAAACTAGGGAGCTTTGGACACTCTTCACTCAGGTCGATGAAAACAATGCATCCTGTAATTTGTGCAAAGTGAAATTATCCTTCAGGATCCACCAAATAGTTTTTTATTTATTTTCTTATGCTTCATGTTTTGTTATATTTTCTTGAAAATTTGATTATATTTTTCATTACAGTTCTAATTCTTTTGTTTCTTAAGCTGTTTATAGTTGAATAAACACTTTAACTCATGCAACATACTAATTACCTTTCTTTAAATATTCACGATACTTCAAATTAAATGCTTGTATTTATCAGAAAATTTACAATTCGTCTCCGTGATCACGTCACGCTTTAAAATCACTGATATTTAAAAGTCACAGTCACGTTTCACAACGTGATTTGAAATTCACGATATCGCTCATCACTACATGTGCTAAGCTTTCAGTTACGCCAGCATGGTATTGTGGAGGGAGTAAAACAAAGGATAGTAAGAAGAGGAAATATAATAATTTTATCATATCAATTTGAGGCTAAGCATTTCCTAAATACTCTAGGCAGACCTAACGTTAGGTATTTCCTATCGTCCTTAGGCATTACTTAAACGCGTGGTGAAACGCAAATTGCACTTAGGAATTCCTAAATCCGATTTAAGTATTGCATAACTTTAGGAATTAGTTTGTGACATCGGGCATTAGGCTCCTATTTCATAAATATTGTTATGAATAAGACGTTAGGGGCCAAGACCTAGGTTGAAGGTGGTTTAACCAGTGTTTCTATTCGTAATAAAGTAAAACCACCCTCCCATGGTGACTTTTCTGACATTAATCCTTGATGAAATCTTCATCTGCATATAATAATAATAATAATAATTAATGTTTATTGAATCAAGAATCAGCGTTATACAAAATCTATCTCAACCAAAGAGATGTAAAAAAAACAGTAACAGAAAATATTTTCAATATCTAACTCTGATGCAAATAAGCATTGACGGATTCAACATAAGTCTTCTTTGTTCCACAAAGCCGAAGCTGTCTGTGGATATAATATACTAAAACATTCTTTGCAAAATAGTGTAGACACCCCCATATTTTATCTGAAATCAATCAAAAACCCTAATTAAAAAATGATGAGCACATATCACTTTCCTCTTCTACTAAGAACTTTTTCACTTTGTCTTTAAACCACAAATACGAGTGAGATCTGTGAATAGAGAGATCTTTCGGTAGGCAGTTCAGAAAACGTGGAGCCAGATAGGCCGCATGTCTAAGTCCTATCGTTTTGACGGCGACAGGGGCTCTCAGTTTCTCCATCGCTTTGGCCCGGGTGGTGTAGCTGTGATCGATGGGGTCTAATTTCAAGGTGCCTTTATTAATATAATAAAAACATACGACCCTAAGGAAATATAACTTTCTTAAATCGAGTACTCCAGCCTCCCGAAAAACATACTCAGTGGAGTATGTCATATCTCTCCTCAGCATCTTTTTCAAAAACAACTTCTGTAAAACTTGCAGTTTTTTTAGGTGACAATTTGCCACTCCACCCCATCCTAACATACCATATGTAAGTCTAGTCTGTATCAAAGCATAGTAGAGTACTTTCATCTCTGGTAGATTCAAGATTTGAGCCAAGTATTTGAACTTACCCAGCATACTTCTCAATGAGGCAGTGACGTGAAGAACATGTTGATCCCATCTAAGATGAGAATCGATAACTACGCCCAGGTATTTTACTTTCAGTGCCCCTTTTATCGATATTATATCCTCGTCAACATTTATGCTTAATTTATCAAAATATGGCAGATGATTACTATAGCTGGCCACAGGAAGGAAAACTGTTTTCTCACTATTTATGGTAAGCAATTTGTGACTGAAAGCCTGAAACAAACCTGCCAGGTCTTTCTCTGCTTTTTGTTTCAAATCCTGCCAATTTTCGTCTCTATATATAATAACTGTGTCATCAGCAAAACATACTACATTTCCCAAAGGCTTCTGAGTAAGTATACTGTTTATATATATAGTGAACAAAACAGGACCAAGTATTGTTCCCTGAGGCACTCCACAATGAACCAATCTATGTGAGCTTGTATTGGTTCCTATCCTCACGCACTGTGTTCGTTTTTCCAAATATGATTTGAATAATTTATAGGGTATTCCTCTTATTCCCGTATCACGAAGTATTTTTAATAGTTGTGCATGATCGACGGTATCAAAAGCTTTTGCAAGATCGAGGAATACAGCTAATGCAGGTGACCCCTTTTCCATTGCCCCATACATTTGCTCTACAACATGGTGAATTGCGTTTTCCGTAGACTTACCTCTTCGGAATCCATACTGTCTATCAGATATAAGCCTATATTTGTCCAAAAAAGAGTCCAACCTTATCTTCAAAATTTTTTCCAGCACTTTAGCAAAATTGCTTTAGCAAAATATCAGAGCATAGTATTCTTCAGGGTGTGTGATTCTCCTTTCTGTATAATCTACAGATAAACCTCCTGCACAATCCAAAACGGCTTTTTCAGACTTACACTTTTGTCAGATTGAATGAGGCAATTATTCTTATTATTACACATTCATTAGATTTGTATCAATCATACCCACCTCCATCCTGTACCTACCACTCTTCGAATTTTGGACTACCCCTCGTAAAACTTTCAAGTATTTATTTATTTATTCAATCATACGGACCTGCCATTTTACACATACAAAAATACAAAAGAAAAAAATATGAAAGAATATTCACATTCAAAAATCCAAATATAAATCAAACCAACAATTAAAATTCACCGATAACAAATTCATATGTATCTACGTAAACAAGTTTGTTCCCAGCTATCCATTGAAAGCTTGTGGATCGAAATATTACTAAAAAAAAATAAAGATCGAGACTGAAAAAAGATCAACCTGGCAATCATTTGCTAGTCCTTGTGATCTAATTAACGGGCTGTTCACAAAATAATTATTTGGAGCAAAACGTGACTTAAAAATCTCTCTAGATCTCAGTAATGCAGACCTGCAATTAAGACATATTTTAGCTAATGAATATTTAAAATCGGTAAAGTTATTAACCCAACTTGAAAATTAGCACTTATACTGATTTAATTGCATCCAAATTGTTGAAATGACACATTAATCTTTTTATGGACCTAGCATTTAAAAAGCTTTATTAGTGACGAATTATATGTGAGCGATGAAACCCAGTTTCTGGTCGAAGTACACCTCCAAGTCGTTAATAATACTTATGTCATTCAAAATTCGTTGGTTCAAATGATATCGGTAAGTACATGGTGACCTTACGCTTCCAAACCTTATTACTTGACACTTCTCTATATTTAACTTCATTTCATTCAGTGCACCACCTCATTATTGCATCGAGATCGAGTTGAAGATTGAAGAAGTTCGCAATTTTCTTATTCTCATATTTGTCTTAGAATTTTCAGATCGTCCGCGAAAAGTAGAAATAATCTGAATGTTATGACATCTCCTATATCATTGATGAACATTAAGAATAAAAGCGATAACAGGGGAGAACCCTGAAGGATGCCTGATTCCATTATGAATTCGTCGTAGAATACACCTCATATCATAATTCTCCATTTAATACCGCTAATACTGTAAGCCAACCAAAAGGATACGTAAAATGATACAATAAATGTTCTATTTTTCATGAATTCTCCAAAGGTATGATTTTATCCGTTTCGATAAAAAATGACAATTGCTCCATTTACTGTCATTCTATGGATGATCTTTAACCTAGAAATAATCCGACGTCTCAAAGTCGGTAAAAATGACTTTGAAAGATTCCGTTACATACATAAAGCTCATAAAAGTGTTAAGAAATAAGAAAACGTGTATTACATAAAAGTTACATGAAAGTGTATTTGAAAGCAACCCGCATTTTTTGTCGTTCGATGGATGATATATGTTTAACCAGTAAAATTAGTCTTCTATTTATCCTGATGATCCTGCTCAGGACAAAGAGATGAAATTATAGTATTGATTATAATGTTTTTCTTATTCCGTGCGCAAACCTTTAAAAATTATCAGAAGTCTTATTAAAGTCGGTAATATCAACCGTCTGTGGTCCGGATGGTTGGGAAATTGTCCAGGGCACAGACGGTACCGGGATCCCGGATAAGATATGGATGTCCAGAATTGCAATTTGAAATTATATATACTGCTGGGTAATGTACTACGCTTACAAACCCATGAGGGTAGATGATGGAACACAGGCGAATACTCGCCTATGTCCCATCATCCCCATTCAAAAAAAAAAAAAAAAGTCGGTAAAAAGGACATTGAAATATTCCATTACAAGCATACAGGCGGGCTTATATAAAGCTTGTAAAAAACAAACATTCTTACTTTTTGACATTTATAAAAGTATATTTCACCAAATTATCCCGTTATTAAAATATTAGTTTCTTAAAAACACTATTTATATCTAAGTGTGTAGGTACATGCATTGTGCGCCCCTCATCAAACACTGGTAAAGACTGTTCAAATCGTATTTCCGATTTCAGAAACTGAAGGTATGGAACAAAATATGACCCCGTCACGAATGCCTCAATTTCGATAGAATAATAGGTTAACGACATCAAATTGGTCGTCCTCCGGAGGAGGTTGTTGGTTTCTTATAATGAGGTAGTCAATTGTATTTTTACAGATTAGTATATTCAAATTCCGGCAATGTGATTCGAACAGTATTATCGACTGAATTCTTGAATGTTTATAAGCACGTTTATTATTCTCGACTGGCAACAACGTGAAGAGTTGAATTATTCCCGACCTTCAGTTTATATATACTCTAAATCATTTGTTGTCCAATGCTCAGCGAATTATAAGACAAGGCTCGCCTACGAATTTCATCATTTTAATGGAGAACGGTTCACGGGTTATTCGGTGGAACGTTGAAAATTATTTGGAATTCTGACACCAATCAACGTTTTCGAAAATTATCGTTAACATATTCTAGGTGACATTTTTACTACCGTGGGCTCGTTTGCCAGAAACCAAACAAGTCTACGCGAACATGGAAAGAACGCTCGGAACATATCCTACTTAAATATAATTTAAATCGATCGTTTAGTACTTTCGAGCTGTAAACTGTTTATTATAATTCTGCATAGAGCTGTTCATGAAACCATTTCAATATGTACTTCGATCATATCATACAAGGAAGAAGACAAGTAGCGCATGCGTTAGACGTGTTTGTAGACGAGCAATGTAAATATACTAGACCTGTGTCGATCGTGATTGATCGAATCTTTTTGATTCGATCGCAACCTATACACGAGTGATCGAATCACGAATTTCTAAAAGACCCGATCTTATTTATCCCGATCCCGATTTACTTGACAAGACTAACCAAATTGCACTTTATTTTCATATGTTTTTACACAACAGTATATAACTAATTGCTTGCTGATACAATTGTTTACATGCTTTCACTCATCGCACTCTTTCTCGTGTTGTTTTGAATTTTGACACGTAAAAGGAAGCGATTTGTCCAGGAACGCTCGCGGAGAAGAGTCGCGACCTGTCGATCTCTCAGTCTTTTGGGTCGCGAACTCGATCGATCGCGTCTTGATCGAGATCGAATTCAGTTTAAGATCGAATCAGTGACATGCTGATATATGTACTGTCAATCTCTCTGTCTTTTGGGTCGCGAACTCGATCGCGTCGTGATCGAGATCGGATTCAGTTTGAGATTGAATCAGTGACATATATAGGTATTACCCGCGAGACGTGATTTTATATTCAGGTTTTGCTTGCGTGTTTTAGTGAACTTAGTTTACTTAGTTGATATTATCGTCGTCTCCTCTATCCACATTTATATACATTGATGAAGCGTCTATCTACAATAAAAGAAGCTCTTCAAAACCGAAAAGAGCCTTTCAAATTTTATTACTTAATCATAATTTGGAATACATTATCATTTTTGATATTAAAAATTATGAGTGATTTCCTTTTTTAACATTTTTATTGTTGTTTTTCACTCATTTAGGTTATTTTATTAATATATATTCTACCCGGTTCACCGGTTCAGCATTCGTCATTCGTTACAAAGGAACTGCGACCTGCGACCCAAATGATCGAATCTTTTTAACCCGATCACCATACGAATGGGTCATGATCGACCCGGGTCTCGACCAATGATCGATCGACACAGGTCTAAAATATAAAACACTTCAAACTTCAAGTTAATGATGAATAAGTACTCAATAAGTATTCGTACTGGATTAATTGATACATTCCGTTTGAAATAAACAGTATCAACATAATGAAGTATGACGTAGCTTGGGAGCAGGGTGAAATGAAGACCTAAGGCCCCTACATACGGGCGTCGATGTGCATCCAAAAACGTGCAAACAATAACGTTAATGTGGATGCAAAAAACGCACGTTTTTGAAGGCACAACTCGGATGAACGCAGCGTTGATGTTTACTGAAATCGCTTGAATTTTTGGATGCGCATTCCAACGAACACTTGCAAGAGTCAATGTGTGGATGCGATTTACCGTGGTGTGTGCGTTTTTGAAGCAGTAGCGGCGGTTTAGTTATTTCAGATAATTGATTACTGCAGTAGGTATTTAAAATTATAAGTTGAATACAGATTACTTAATGTATTTCACATTGTTTGGGTTTTAAAACCAATATTAACATTTAATAGGTTTGTATATTATCTACTCAAAATGTTTGCAGATAGTTTCATTAGTATGTCTGACTGCAGAACAATGTCCCGGGAATTGCTATGGGAATTTGTTGAGTTGTACAAGGGCCTACCCTGCTTGTGGCAGACAATATCAAAACACCATTTAGACCGAAATAAAAAAATTAAGCATACAAAATATTGATAAAGAAGCTGCAAATAATTCAACCAAATGATACAAATAGTACAGTTGTCTCTAAAATCAATAGTTTTCGAGGTGGGATTCGGAAAGAAAAAAAAAGTTTTGATCTCGTAGAGAAGTGATACGGTGAGGCTTTCGGAGATATTATAGTAAAAAATTTTAAATCTTAACTCCTCAGTCGCTAAATATCTGAACAATGCAGTTATTGGCGATGTGTGTCGACGTTTCATTTATGGAGTAACCATTACCAAGAGTTAGGAATAGGTTTCTTTTTTTAAAAGCCAACCTTTAGACTCGATTCGGCGACGATTTTTAATTTCCTTTTTCTTCCACAAGTGCATAAGTACCCGCCACTGCCACTAGAGCTGAATATTCCTCTTCCTCAGACATCTTGCCAAACAATTTGGTAGAATGGTCAAAACTATGGTTTTGTACGTACGTGTGTACGCATTCGGCTTACACAATATTGGTTGCACGTTTTTGGATGCACGTCGATGTATCAAGACATCGACGTCCGTGTGTAGCCCCTACAGAATATCTTTTTTTCTGTCTTTCTCCTTCTGGAACTTTGTGATCTGAACGAACCAGACTGCTTTAAAGATTCAGATTGTTAACTGTCAGATAGACTTGTCGATTTTTACAAAATGCAGAGTGTACCTATACTATTGATCTGTTATTGTTGATTATAGTTACTGTTCCTGAGGTGTGTTTACTTTTGGTACCTTTGTTCTATGTTAGAATGTATAAACTTAGATTTTGACTGATGTACCGTTGCTCCTGATGAAGAGATATTGAAGAAAATTCTCCAAAGACCGAACAAAAGACTAAAAAATACTATTATTCCAAAAAAAAAATATTTTATATAACTGATCAATCGACTACCGTTCACATAAATTGCAGAAATTAGTTTCATAGCTAAAATATATATAGATATATATATATATATATATATATATATATATATATATATATATATATATATATATATATATATATATATATATATATATATATATATATATATATATATATATATATATATATATATATATATATATATATATATATATATATATATATATATATATATATATATATAATATTGTTTTTTTATAGATTTATATATATATATATATATATATATATATATATATATATATGTCCCCAATTTTATTTTAATTAATAGGTGTACCATTGCAGCTGCTCCTGATGGAGAGATAATAAAGAAAATTCTAGAAATCTAGAGCTGAAAAATCCACGAGCAGCAGAACTCGGTCACTGAGGTCGTATTTTCTCTTTGTTTTTGTTCTTTTTACATGCAAATTGTTATAAGTCGTTTAGGAAGGGCTGATGAAATTCCCAAAGCTTGGAAAAAAGAAGCTGAGACCCAGTACATAAGTTGAGAAGTTTGAATTTTTCAAGCAAATATGGTGAGAAGTACGAAACAAATGAAATGATACTTCCGGATATCAAATACTGATTCGATCAAAATAACTCAACAATCGTAACTGTGACTCTGTACTAAAACATTTCCCACGTAGGTGTGAAAATATTACTCTCTTCATTTATTCAATTCGCAAATCAAATTATTTCTGTTGCCATTAACATAAAAATAAATGGAACAATCAGTTCAACCATTTATCGCTTTTCTGTTCCTTGATTTACATATTCGAAGATTGTCAAATTCCTGAAATAGAACTTGAAATTGAATACAAAGCTCCTGGTATTCTCAGCAATTAAAA
Source organism: Cynegetis impunctata (assembly GCA_030704885.1). Taxonomy (NCBI): domain Eukaryota; kingdom Metazoa; phylum Arthropoda; class Insecta; order Coleoptera; family Coccinellidae; genus Cynegetis; species Cynegetis impunctata. Next base: position 535,737 of record JARQZK010002189.1, read on the forward strand.
TACTGAATTCCGGATTCGATAAAGATTAAAATGAAACCTAGGAATAATCTGTCGGTAACTTTGTGAACAAAAATCGAGTGAGCCCTTTTGTTCTCTATCACATCCAAATTATTGGGCTGAAGAAATGCACAGTGCTTAAAAACCTACAAAAACGCATGAAATTCCAGCATAAAAATTGCGGTGTTGAATGAAAACCGTTGAAATCCCTAACATCCATGACATCAAATGAATTCACGAATAAATTTTCAGCTCAACCGAATTTTGAGTGGCTGTAGAGATACGCAATGCTAGAAAATCCAAAAGAAACACTTGCAATCTGAAAAATGCGGCGAGGCAATAAATCAATTCAAGCGATGGAAACTCCCCTAACGTTAACTCAAAATACCCAGAATCTCTGGAGGTGCACAAAACCTTTGATGATTATATAAATATATATATATATATATATATATATATATATATATATATATATATATACATATCTATATATATATATATATATATATATATATATATATATATATATAATATATATATATATATATATAAAAATATATATATATATATATATATTTAAATATATATATATATATATATATATATATATATATATATATATATATATATATATATATATATATATATATATATATATATATATATATATATATATATATATATATATATATATATATATATAATTATTTATTTGAATTGTTTTTGCCTGTGAACTATTTTTAACTTTTTGATAATTGTTAGCAATAACTTGCTTGGTGAATTTCAAAAAAACTCGATTTTATTAAAAAGTTCACGTTTCGCCACGACATTCGTGGCTTTTTCAAAACTTTAGAAATATTGAAATTTCTTTGACATTTATTGATTTGAAAAAATTTGAATAGCTAAAAGACTACTATGTTTCATTAAAATTTTTTCGGCTGTGGCCGTTCTCTGTTATTTATTACGTGCTATTCAGTCCAATATTAACATTCAAATCTGTTATTATTAAAAAGTAAGGGAAACCACAGAAACATTTACCCACGTAATGTTCGAAATAGGTTCAAATTATTTTGATTTTGAAAAGTCAAAGAATAGGGTACTATTTACCTTTTTTTCAATTTTTTTTTATTACGGCTGTGGCCGTCTTCAGTTACAAATTACGTGCTATTTAGTCCAATATCATCAGTCAGGTCTGTTGATATTAGATGGAAAGAGAACCACAGAAACCTTCACCCACGTAATGTACAAATTAGGTTTAAAATATTTGATTGTTGGATTTGTCTTTAAAAAGACATTAGTTGTAATTATGGAGATCACATGTTCTAAATTATACCTTTTTTTAAGATAAATAGTATCCTACTTTGCCCCAGAAGCACTTTAATAATGAATTTAAATATATTCCCAACAATAGTGTAATAGGTACCCCCTATGAGGAGACTGCTCCGATTTCAAAAATTTAAAATAAAATGATTCATCATTTAAAATAGCAAGTGAGCATTGAAAATATGTTTATTCAATCTTTTTCACGATACTAGAACTATTACCAAAACCTCCTCTTATCAATAGATGGAAGTTCTCATACGTTACATAAATTTAGTGTGAACATCGGTGCAAAGTAGCCCCAAATACATATATATATATATATATATATATATATATATATATATATATATATATATATATATATATATATATATATATATATATATATATATATATAGATACTTTTCAATATTTGAAAAAGAAGAATGAACAACAATTAATTCAAGAGCGGACACCGAAAATTTCAAAAGAATTTACCACATCATTCATCGATCCACAGAAGTCATGTGACATAGGCGAGAAGGAGATGGAATTTTATAAACTGATTGTAATGTGAGGTGATTGTTGTGTATTATTTTGAAAACGATAATAGTGGAAACGCGTGAATAATAATTGTGTATTTTATAAGAAAAAATTTAAGTGATAAAAAATTTTGGTATAAATTATCCTTAACCTATCATCAATGAAATCCATTTCTCAATTTATGTGAAAGGTTGTGGACTGTCTGGTTGATATTAAAATATATTTTTACTTTCAGATAACCGTTAATAGCGGTTAATAGGCACGGTGTATTTTTAGTAAAAAATTATATATTTATATTACAAGAAAAACATTTTTGATTGGGGTATTGGGTATATCAGTTAGGACTGAAATCTAAGTGAATTAGTTTACATAAATGTTAGTACCTAAGGAAAACTATTACAACTAAATAGTGGAGTGATGGGTGTAGGTAATTCTTCAAATAAATTACAGACGATTTGATCAGATAAAAAAAAATCACTTTCCTTCATTTCGCTTCAAAAAAAATGAATAATTATCCTGGATATGAAATTACAGAAAACGGAATTTCTTTTTTCACGTCTGGTGCACTAATCATAACGCCTCAACAAGGAGTTACGTTACATCTGTCCCAAAAACTCATTAAGCGCGCCTTTGTATGAAACTGTGAAATTGTCACGTCGTGAGTTCAACCCTCTCATTAAAATATACGATTTTTTTTCAAGGACGATTTGCGACAAAGCCCCATTAACTTTATTTTGACTGGGCAATTTTACAGTTTCCATTCGATGTATTTCTGGTGGGAACAATTAATAATGCTTCGGCAGTAAAAGCCTACACAAATGCATTGATTAACACGTCTGCGCTGGTCCCTCTTAAGGGCAGGTTCTGAAAGTGTTATGACTCGCGTGAAACGAAATGGTTGCAAGGTCACCCAGGACAATGGTCAATGTTATATCCATGAAGAAAACAAACCTCGTATCGATTCAAAGCTTCAATGTGAGCTTATTTTACCACCAACGGAAACTGAGAATTTATAGGTTAGTATTCATTCTCCTTTTTGCAATGAGAAAGAATCTGGAAAAAACTAGCTGCAACGGAGCTGTGAATCTTAACATTTTCTCATCGCCTCAGGGTCGATGATTGGAATTGTACTATTGGGGAGCCCTAGAAATTAACAGGTAAAAGAATTCTGATAATTCAGTGAATTAACAAATACACTTAAATGATCCCCCCTGCTGAATATATTCAATATCTGAGGTAATTTGTACAAGTTTTCTCAAAGAATTTCTTACCCGTCACCTTACTATTTAATTTCCTTTAGCTACTAAAATTTGTGTGAACTGATATACCAAGATTTTTATTCAGTTTTATCTGATGATATTGTTATGCATTTTAATCAACTTAAGGTCTCATCATTACAAAATTTGATATAATAATTAACATTCCAGATTTATTGTTTTTAAAACCCCATTTACATGCTCACTTCCGTGGCAGTGAGCAGGGAAGTGGACAGCGACAGTATGTAAAATTGTTCGAGCGCGATGTCATTGCTCATGCCCTTGCCATCACTGCTGCACGCGGCGGTACTTTGAATGGAATTCAAAGGACACAACGACTATTTACAAATGGTGCATGTTAAGTTCTGAATTGAAAGTATAAAACGCAAATGAGAATGAAATTATAACTAAAGATGCAGAAAAGTCTCCGAAAGATATTTTCACGTTTCAATGGTCTAACTAAACAATTCTCAATTTTTTTTCAGAACGAGAGAAGAATGAAACTCGATACGTGAAGAAACAGAAGTATCGCATCTCAAATTATCGGGCGATACGTCAAGAAATAAATGAAAACTAACACCATTCCTTGGTTGCTTTTAACGAAAAACGCTTAACCAGCAGGTGTTATGACGCAAAATACACAAATTAAAATGTAGACAGAAAGTCGAGGGAGAAAAGTTAAAGCTACGTGTCAGTGTGATTAAACTGTTTTAATATGAATTTTACCTTTAAATAGAACACCCCAAGAAAAGCTCACCTGTAAAAAAAATGGGAATAAGTATTAGGTTTCATATTTTACGACATAAAATTCATTTTGTTTTAAGTATTACTTTAAAAAAATAAACTGGCAAACTACTCAATAATATAAACACATAAATTAGAACAGGGTTTTATATGCCTGTAATTTTGTATTACATTATGTCGTGGTTGTTAATCGTGACGGTGACATCTTTGTCAAAATATTGTTACTTACTACTAAAATATGGGAGGAAAATTGCCAGTTTTATAATCTTTGAATATTTCAAATGTCAAATCTCAAATATATATATATATATATATATATATATATATATATATATATATATATTCTGGGTTTTTTGGATTTGGCAGTGTAGGTGTTGGTAAGAAATACAAAAATTGGTAATGGTAAATGTAATCCTTAATGTAGACGTTTCGGAGAATGTGTCTCCTTCTTCAGTATTTTAAGAGCTAGTTATCTCAAGTTAAGATATAGTTATGACGAAAACATTTCAGTATGGTATTTTATCCTGCTTAACAGGAATTAGTAATTGAAATGGGTATCTTAAACTTTTATCAGCTAATTTGTCGTCCATTGTTAGTTTATGTCCTCTATGTCTCCATTGTTAGTTTATGTCCTCTAAACTAACATAGGACATAAACTAACAATGGACGACAAATTAGCTGATAAAAGTTTAAGATACCCATTTCAATTACTAATTCCTGTTAAGCAGGATAAAATACCATACTGAAATGTTTTCGTCATAACTATATCTTAACTTGAGATAACTAGCTCTTAAAATACTGAAGAAGGAGACACATTCTCCGAAACGTCTACATTAAGGATTACATTTACCATTACCAATTTTTGTATTTCTTACCAACACCTACACTGCCAAATCCAAAAAAACCCAGAAAATATATAGAAGTAGGTACCAAGAATAAACCCATTAATATATATATATATATATATATATATATATATAAAAAAATATATATATATATATATATATATATATATATATATATGTATATATATATATATATATATTAAATACCCGGCCACGCGTTGCTATGGTACAGTCTGGTTAAAAAGGTTCGTGGTTAAAATTTTCATGGCGATCGGCTGAACGGTATAGAATTTGATGCACTGCAGCGCCATCTAATAGCGACTTGAAGCAAAATAGTGACAGTGTGACCAAAGCTGTCTTTTCTAGATATAAAAGATTTTCTACACCATAAATGTTATCTGGCAGAAAGATTGACCACTGTAACAAAGATTTTATATGTTGACATAGATTTCTTCCATTTCCAAATATTGGTGGGTAATGTTGCTTGCGATTAATCAATGATGGCGCTGCGATCTGAATGAATCGTAGTGTAGCCTACATTTAATATAAGCAGAAAACAAGAAGAAATTTAACAAATTACTCTTTTTATAGTGTTCAGTACTGTTGATATCAAATAAGATCGAGGTTAGCTTTCAATTCTACTCGAGTAGTGATAAGCCTTGTTTCTATTTTTCTCCATTCTCATAACGAAATAGGAAATTTGATAATTGAAAATTATATTTTCCCTGTTCAAATTCGTTTCGAATTCATCAGCAGTCAAGGCTTTTTTTACGTTCACAAAGTAGCATTTATACTACTTTGTGAAATTAACATATTCATTTGAATATGCTAAGTTTCAGAGTAGCTAAAAACAAATAATATCCACACGTTCAGTAGCTACAGTATCTTAGTAAATTCAATATGTAGGTAGAATGGGTCAGAGATTGCTACTTCAAGTATTTCAGCTACGAACGAAACGATTAGTAAATTGAATGGATTTCAATAAAGCAGGTTTTCCGAACGGAAGCTGAGAGAATGGAATTTCATCTATACTTTTACAATTTTCTAGAAAAATCAAGCGGATAGAAGCGCACACAATGGGGTAACTTAATGATGTTCAGCATTCCAATGTTATCATTTTTTTCAATAATCCGCCCTCTTTTATACAGGAATTACACTCCGCTCGATAGCTTTTTCACGACTGAAGTACTGAACCCTATTCAAGACAGAATGGCCACATTATAGATATTATAATTATTGCTTAAATGTGACCTACATGAGTAGTTGATGCCGTCAAGGTTACCAGCTCATGGCGCCAGCGTTGCCAAATGTACACCATCATGGTCCAGCACACGGAAACTCACAACTACACGTGTTCGGCCTCAGTTACGAATATAAAGGTGCATCAAGACCGAACCGCGCGTTACCAAGCTAGTTAGTTGAGTACTTAGCGTACGCTGGCTAGTATTTGGGGGGTCTCGGGTTCAAACCCCGGGGCCGACTGGTCTGCCATGAGTTTTTTTCAGATGTTTCCTCATGGTAATGTAAGTCCTGCTTGCAAACTTACAAGGCGAATGCTGGGTCAGTATTAATCTTCTGAACCCACACTTCCTATGTTCCATAAATATCCCGTCTCACCTATCCTTAATGCACTTATACATAAAAGTGTATCCTCTGATCTGGCTGAAGGAGTTAATCCCAAACTCAAGCTGCCCGCCTCCCTGACACATACTTCAGGGAGGAATTAAACACGCGTGTTTCCTTTTCCGAACCGCGCCAAACGTTCGCGAACGTTGCAAAAAAATCAAGTTGAAGTTAATAATTATTTCTTACTTGGTCTATATTACGTAAATTACCAAAAATTATGAGGTTTGCTAAAAGCTCCAAAAAAGGTATATAAATTATTATAAAATCATCTCCCTTAAACTGTTACAGGTTGTCAAACCTAGTAGATACTTACAACCTGCGAAGCGAATAACTTCATAGTGACCTGTTGACATCTTGGGTGCCAACCATAAAAAAATGAAAAAATAAAACAAACTATTTTTAAATAATTCGACCAACGCAAGCTAATCACAATTATGTATTTTTTTTATGTATTACTATGAATATTGAGAACACAGTCGATACATTTCGATCCTTCACCTTCAATATGTGAATATCGGAGATTGCGGCGACACATCATTAATTCAAGTTTTTATTACATAAGGATTTATTGGCGTTAGATTATTCCACATTGGCTACTTAATTTCAATAGAAAATACCATGGTCAACTCTCGATTTCGTAGCTGAAGAGACGACAAAAATTGCCTTCATCCATCCCACGTTATGAAACTTTCGGAGACACACATAAAATTAAAACAGAATATTTCTACTTTTGTCAGATTACCCGTTAAGGTAATAAATTTCGATTTTATTACCACGATTGCCTATCTGATAGAAATATTCAACCGTTTTTCTTCTTCTTCAGCCGTCTTTCTGACGCCAATGTAGCTTTCAAAAGGATACAAACAAATTATTTCCAGAGAATTTTTTCTCCAGCCAATTAACTCATTATACATTATAATTCCTTCCATGGTTAAACTCGTCAGTCTGCATTGATTATAATGTGCCATTCGATTTGAGGACCATTTTAGATGAATATACCTCTATATATATATATATATATATATATATATATATATATATATATATATATATATATATATATATATATATATATATATATATATATATATATATATTGCTAATAAATATCAAGAGATTATATATATATATATATATATATATATATATATATATATATATATATATATATATATATATATTAATTGTTTTTGCCAGCGTTGTATTGTTATTTATTTGAAATAACATGCTATTTGAATTGACTTTATTAAATAGTTTACGTTTCGTTACGAAATTCATGACTTCTTTAAAAATTTTGAAAGTCATTAATTTCATGACGAAACGTAAACTATTCAATAGTCGATTTTCTTATTCAAATGGCTTATTTCTAAAAAAAAAAACAAGTGAATATAATATATATATATATATATATATATATATATATATAAAACTTTAATATTTTATCATCATTCATTTACTTGTGACTAGATAATTCATTTTTAAAATATTTTTTCAAGAAAATATGGCTGAGAAGTTCAGCATCATTCGACAAACCAATTAATGATGGAACAAATAGATTCTTCGGAAAACTGCTTCGGTCATAGTTTCTCAATAATCCAAGTTATACTGTACTAACATTATTCAACACATGAAAACAATACGCTTTTTATTTATTCAGTTCATAAATCGAATCAATTCTGTTTTCATTAAAATCAGAATTAATGGAACAATCAGTTCAACTACTATTTATAGGTTTTCTGATCTGTTGATGTAGTTAGTACATTTACAAACTCGAAGACTCAATTTTTGAAATAGAAGCTACATTGAATCGAATAAAAAGCACAAGGCATCCTCAGCAACTAAAACAATGAATTCCTGATTCGACACAGATCAAAATGAAACCTAGAAATAATCTGTCAGTAATTTTGTAAACAAAAAACGCATGGGCAACAGAACTCTGTCATTATGGTCGTAATTTTTCCTCATATTTGTTCTTTTCACATTCAACTTCTTAACACCCTAAATCAACTTGTAGGGGTTTAGAGGTGCACGAAGATTGAAAACCGCTATTTTCCCTAATATCAACCGAATTCACGTCTGCTAGCTGAATTTGCAGTGGCTAATAAATGAAATGCGCAATGCTAGAAAATCCTCAAAAGCCATAGAAATTTCAACATAAAAATTACGGTGGCCAAAGCTATCAACTGAAATGCCTCAGAATCAACTGGACTCACGTACCAATACTCAACTAACACAAGCTATGGAGGTGCGCAAAATCTCAAAAACTACAACAAACAAGGAATCACTAAATATAAACTGCAGCGGGCAGAGGGAGAAATTTATATCGCCAGAACACACTTTCTTAGCATGAACTTAATCCATGCACAAATGTTCAACTCTCAAACTCAATTTGAAGGGAGGCTTGGAGCGCCAATCCTCCAAAAAATTTTCCCGAAAGACCCTAGAAGACTGCATTTGAAATATGTTGTTCGTAATTCGTTACCACACCACAAGATATTAATGTTGTCCTTTTAAGATATATAAAAACCAATGTATAGGACACGTCAAATTACAAAATAAAATAATCAGATATCACAATCGTTGAAATATTCATCCACAGAGTATTAACATTTCTTGATCATCAACTTAACTACATTTCTAAACTCAGGTTTAGGTGAACATTCTATAGAACCAGGCAAATGACTGAAGGTCTTAATTCCTTCATAGGTTGGTGAATATGTATTCGTATTTTGAGGGAAGGAAGTAACAACACCTCAGAGTTTATTGTGTTGTGTACATGAAAACTGGACAATTTCAAAAAGTTTCTATAGTTTTCCTCACGTACAATAAACTCTTGAATATATATATATATATATATATATATATATATATATATATATATATATATATATATATATATATATATATATATATTTATATATATATATATATATATATATATATATATATAT